>JAAAKQ030513254.1:7192-17355 GCA_010016005.3 Zanna intricata
TGAGCAGTGGAAGAAAGCAGAAAATCCTGCTTGATGAGGGGATATGACAATTATAATCCAGATTGGTTAACTGATCCTTTAGTCTGCATTGATAAAGATCTTAGCTACTAAAACATAGTAAAAGAAGGAAAATAATCCGTACATATCTATAGCTTTTTAAATGACTGAAATAAAACTGTTTAATGAAGAAAAAAAATTAAATTTATGTTTTGCTCACACAATAAATTTTTGTACAAATAAGTCAGAAACATATTTTATTTATTTACTCAAAATGTAGTTTTTTGTATATTTCTTCAATCCATTAAAATACTTATGCTATAAATAAATGAATTTCTATTATTCAATTGTTCTAATATATTAGACATTTTAATAGATGAATTAAGGCTAGTAAATAGAATCTTTATAGACTCCAGTAATAACTTATAGACAGCAGTAACGTAATAGGACAGCAGCGCGTATTTGTATGCACTCAAGGGTATACTGCTATCTCAGAAAAATAAATCGCAGACGAAGCTTTCAGAATGATAACGGTGTGTAAGAATACGGATATTATTTCTAGTCGAGGGGCAGACGTTAAAAATCTTTTAACAAAGACTATCAAAAGTAATTAACATCTCCATTCATAACTCCACGTAGTGAGGTATTGAATGGAGAAGATTTAACACTAAACTAAATGCAATTAAAAGGTTTCAATTTAAATGGAAAAACGATGCGAAACTTAATCGCCGGGAACAAGTGGCGTTGAACAGATTTAGGATCAGTTACAAATAAACAACAAATTTGTAATTGTTAACCGGAAAAGAATGATCGATGTGCAGTGTATGTGATAAACCAGTTACTTTTAAGCATCCACTGGAAGAATGTACACTATATGAAAACCTAAGAAAGGGGGATGAATTTAATAACAATATTACCGTTGATTTAAAAAAAGGCAAAGAAGAAATAATAGGTAGTTATTTACCTATTACTTAATTACTAACTTGTTTGTAGTAAGACTTCGACGGAAATTAGCGTATGTTATGTTGACTGGAAATGCCATATGTAAGAGTCTTTTGCATCTGAACAATCTACATGGTATTGTCCAAACCTTTTTTCTGTATATTTTATTTGAAAGAGTATATAATATTTCGTATTAATCTTTGTTTTTATGTAAATGTCAGGGCACTGTATTGTTATTTGTCTGTTTTATTTAAATAACTCAGTGGCAAATATATTTTTGTGTTTTTATTTAAAATTTAAAGTCCTATACATCCTTATATCTGGTAAACTTACTGGTGATTTCATTTTGTTTTAAAGAATATGATGAGGGCTAATGATCTCACATGTCAATGTCCATATGATTCAGAACTAAAAGGAAAGAAAGTTTTTAACAACGTATTACGTATATTACGGAGGAATCTTAATGATATTTGATATTATAAAACAATAATAATTATACTGAGTTTGAACAATAATATTTTTGTTGTGTTTGTCAGACAGATGACCAAGTAAAGCAAATTCTTTCATTTGTTTTTTTGTTTTATATTTCTTAATGTTCCGATTGTTCATTCTTTCAGTTTGTTTTTAACTTCTCTTTTCTAATCAGACCGTTGTTGGTCTCTTTATTCTTTTTCTGTTGTAAATACTTTAAATCTTGTACCAGATCTCTCTGTACGTTGTTCTAGCTTATACAACTTTTTCAGATAGTTTCATTTCTTTTATATCATTTAGAATAATTTATGTCCGTTGATTTCCATTATTTTTGTTTTACATGTGGTTGAGGATTTTTTTTTTGTCAGCCTATTTACGAAGTAGTAAATAGGTAGTCTTAGTCTCGTAGTCTAACAAGGTGACGAAGAATCTGCCCACGTAATAAGAATATTTCTATAAGAAATAAGTAATTTGTTTTCAATAAAATATTTTTATATGTATAATGTCAGTGCACTTAACGGTTTTTAGTAAAAGAATGCGGATTTAGAGAAATAGTATTTAATTCCTCTCTTATAAAAAGAAAAAATATGTTAGAAATTACAAGAAATCCCACAATTCAAAGTTTTCTTTTAAACTTACAATTTTATGATAATTTAAATCATTAATCAGCCTTCTAATTCTTTTATGTAAAAAGAAATTTTAAATTTTAGAAATTTCACATAAAAACTTGTCGAAAAAATATTTATATGATATCTTGTTTTAATATATAGAAAATATTTTAAATACAATTAAGTTATTTTGAATTTATGATATTTAGTGAAAATCGCTTTAACTATAGAAATATCTCAATAGGCCACAATTTTGACAACTTTACCGAAATTTATTGGGAAAAAATTAATAGGAAACTCCCCTTTAAAGAAAATTTATGGTGTTTGTTTTCTATTAATGGACTCAATAGTCATTTTATTTCAATTAGTTATCAAATGAAGAAAATGAGATTTTTAATATAGATTTAACTCGTTAAAATTAAACATTGTTAAAATCTTTCTTCATCTAACAACTGTCTACTATTCTTTTATTTTTATTTTTTTGACTGACGAATTAATTCACCAGAGTAGATTACAAATAATCTTGTATATGAAGATGGAAATTTTTTTGCGTATGAAAAATGTCATATCTGACTGGGATTCGTACACGGAACCTCGTAAAGCGAGACGAAAATCGGCATCTTTTAATTATAAATTTCTGATTTTTATTGACCTCTATTGATTTTCTTTATTTTAAGGTAAAATAAATTTAAATCAAATAAAGAATAGAAAAATTTGATGATTTAATCTTATTTAATACGGTTATCCTTTAATACGGTTTTATATTTCTTAAAAGTTTTGTGATCCTGAAATTCTACCGTAACATAGACTAAATACACAATAAATTTTTGTTCCTTTTCGATAAGCAACAAATCTATATGGTATTCTGCAAGTAAACTATAATCTATTCTTGGTTTCAAAGAAAAAAGATTCACCTGTTAAAAAAACCATGATGGAAAAGAATATTATCATGTTTCTGAATAAAAATAACGAGGCTTATATAAAAGAATCCTTTTATAAAACAAAACAGTGATTTATGTGAATAAAGAATATTTTCATGAAATTTCAAAACATTTACGATATAAAATTAAAATTTCCCATTTATTTAAAAAAATAATATTTCATAATAAAATGCTATAAAAGTTTTACCGAATTGTTCAAAACTGCAGAAGTTTTATTTGTTCCTAGCATCGTCTCATTGCTAAGCCGTATCTATTCAATTTAATAAAATGAAAAATGAATCTAATCTTTCATATGATACTTTTTCGGAATTATGATAAATAAATCCAAACAAATGTGTAAGTAATACAAATGTTTTTAAATTAAATATCTAAATGCAGAAAAATTTCATTCTTAAAAAATATTTTCAATAAATAAAAAATTAATAATATTTTATTATGAATGTTAAAAAAAAATTAAATACCAATTATTTCATTTAAAAAACATTCGGATACAATAATTTATAGCGTACAGAAAAATCTTTTTAATAAAGAAGTTTAAAAGGATTACCAAAATTTGAGTCATCGGAATTTCTAATATTTATTCATATTAATGAAACTCAGTTCATTATATTTTATTAAAAAAAGAGAAGGGAATGAACGCCTTTAGAAGTTATAAAATAAAATTGCATATATAAATATAATACCATATAACAAATAATCCGGACTTTGCTCAAGTCAGTTTATAAGAAGGATATATGTATTCCTCAGCTTTAACAAATCCTGCTCTTATTCTATTTTTTCTATCTATGAAAGAATTTTTATGTAAGAATATAAAAAAAAAAACTCGTAAAATGTTAATGAAATTGAATCTTTGAATCTATTTACGTATATTTATAGTAAAGTAAGATAGCAGAAAAAAGTGAGAACAGATTAACTTACTTTTGATATTATCTATAGTTATATACAGTTAGAGTTAAATAATTTGATTCAGAAATGAATTAATTATAAAAAATTTTCAAAATACCTTTACTAATGATCTTAGTTAAAAATTTGATGTAAAATTTTCTCTTACTAAATATGTTCCTGTTTTCTCTAAAATAAATTTTACTGAGACACTATTTTCTGTCAGAGACTTTCTTAAAAGAAACATAACTTAAGCCACTTATTTTTAACAGGCTTGTTCATAATAACAGCCTTAAAATTAAATTTATGTAGAATTATATATTTTTAATTTTATTGGAATGAAAAGCAAAAGAATTAGCTTTGAATTTGAAGTAGGACATTCATTAAAAACTATTTTTTTAGCTCCAACATTAAGAGAAATGAATTTTTCTGACGTAAAATGAAGAATAGTTTAGGAATATTTTGCATAGCAGTAAAAATTCCAGTATGGTTCTAGAATCAGACTGGTAGTTTAGTAATGACATCAAAATCCTTAATTTTGCTAGTATTAGGTTGCGTGTTTAGATTACTCGTAGTACTTTCATATACAGATTGCATTGATCTAGCAAGTTTGGGACAAAAAAAAAGATATCTATTAAATTATGCTAACAAATTTGATGTAATTAAGTAAAACTTCTTCTGAGTAATATTTACCAGCTTTTTGCGAATGCACAAATAATTTGGAGGGTTTCAAAGTATGCAATAATCAAGCTATTTCGAGTGCAAGTTTAATTCTAGCATAAAATTATAAATATTTTGTTTGGCAGCCAAACAAATTGAAAAAATAAATCGTTACAAACGAGTTAAACTCGTTACACGAGTAATCGTGTTTTATAAATCGGAACACTTATACTGTAATTTCTTTATTGTGAATTTTTTCAAATTCTATATAAACAATAAATAATTTTTTTTTTAAATAAGCAGCTAATTCGTTTTTAAAGAAAATTACAGCAAGATTTGTTTTTATGATAGGTAAAAAATATAAGTTTTTACAGTTTATTCATAATTTATGTAGCCCATTGTTTATTTTTTGCCACTTCTAATGCAAAATCTTTAAAATACAATAAAAATTATAGTTGCAACTGAATCGTAGAGGTAAAAATTTTTACACTTTTAAACATTTATTGGTTCATAAGTCAATTCTTACCAAGAATCAATTGAAATAAATATTTTTTCCCAGTAAATATTTGTTTAACCACAATATAATAAGCTTTACCTTATCATGGTATACCTTATTGTAATCGGGATTGAACTAATATACAATGCTGTGTCTTTTATTATTTTACAGCACCAAAAGGCTTTACATAGTAAAACTACGTAACTCAATTACAATATTTTTTTTTGTTTTATATCTATTCCTTCCAAAAGTCAGAAATTAGATCTTTGTAATTCACAGAATTATCCTGCGGGATAGAACCAAAGAAGAAGAGTGATGACAACATCTCTCCCAGGCTGTGATATATATTTTTGCAAAGAGTAACTGGAACCTGTAACAGAAGAATTTTGAAAAGTTTTGCTAAACTAAGAGAAATACTATATTTTACAAGTCAGTAAAAGATTCTCTTTGGATCTACTTCATTGTTATTCCTCACTTTGGAGGTTTTTAAAGAGGAAAGAACTGTATCATCGGCAAACTTAGTTATACAGACTTTAAAATCACCCAAATCACGTAAATTCCTCAAAAAATAAAAAAAAAACCAAGAAATTAATCTACCAAAAAATTACTGTGGAGAGCAATATTTTATTGATCTAAAATTTATAAATTTTTATTTTTCATTGATCTGATAATCTGTTTTATTTTTTTCGAGCTGACGTGATAGTAAAACCTGTAATTACAGGTAATGTAATTAAATGAACAGTCTCGTGACACTTTCAATTTTGAGCTGTTTTTAAAAAGTACGTATTAATAAGTTTATCACTGTAAAACCATCAATTAATTTTAGATCACTGCCTTCAATATCCTTATTTCTAATTTTTACTTCTATTTCTTTTTTAATGATTACTTTGTTATTTATTATAGAAAAGCTCTTTTTGATTTTTGTTGGGTCATTACCCAACAATATATATATATGTGTGTGTGTGTGTGTGTGTGTGCATGCGCGTGTGTGTATTAAAAACTATTCAGCAAAAAACCTTCTTTTCAAACACATATATTATATTCTTTATGGAAAAATAGTGTCCATAATCTAAATTTGGGGTTATTCAACTCACCTTATATACAGTCTCACTTGTGCAATAAGATGGATCGTTTGACATCAATTCTGTTAAAAACCGCGTAGTCTTCTGGAATTACAGTGGCTATATATTAAATCATAAAGATATACATGGAATATATATTAAGTTGCAAAACATAATATTCCTGTTGTGAGATAGATTACATCCTTTTACTAGCAGTCTAGGCACATATGTAATTTATATAAATTAAACATAATATTATATTATATACAATATAACTTTATGTTTATATCATATATTAATTAACTTTTAACTTAAACAATTTTATATATCTTAAATCAGCCTTTAAAACTGTTTTAGTAAACTGAAGTAGGTTCGGAGAAAGAAAAGAGTTAGAATTGGTTTCGTTATTCTGCAATGAAGGGTTATTCTACTAGAAAGAGGATGTTGTTTTATTTAACTAAGGTTACGGTGTTCTTCATGCAGTACTATTGAAAACATGGGTATTAAGTATGCATGCATAATCTAAACATACAAATACGACTGATCTTGGCATATATGAACGGTATAAGGGAATATTTACTTTAGTTCATTTATAAATATACATATATACATATACATATATATGTGTATGTATATGTATACATATATATATATATGTATATTTGTTTGTGTGCGCGTGCGTGTGTGTGAATTTATATAAATTTAAACTTCTTTAAGGTTTTTATAAAAGAATAAGAATAAAAATGAAATTTTTACTGGCTTTGAAAGCATAAGATTCAACAAAAAGTCCAATTGAATAAAATACAAAACAATTGATTTGTGAAACCAATTAGAATTAATTTAAAAAAAAATTAATTTCAAGAAAATAACTTGTAAAAAAAATGTCTACTTGGTGCTGACTGAAAAAAGCGTTGGTCACCCGCTCATGTCCATCTACTTAATAATTAACGATGAAAATCAATACGTGTTACATTTAGTTTAAAAAAGGATACGTGTCATTTCTCAAGTACATCCAGAGAGGAGAGGTAATTCCTTTAGAACCGCTGATGCGCGATAAACGTATCTTTTTTTTTAAACGATGATAAAGGAATGCACTGACACACGCCCTGCAGGGTCTTCGCATATAGCTAAGTGGGCGTTGGACATGGAGCCGTAGCGATCATGAAACAGTGTTACTCCCACTCCCTACCGACTAAACCTTCCCCGCTGTTTTCCAGGGGCCTCTGGAACCGCCTTTCGGCATCTCATCAATCAGCCCTGAGTGTCGTGGCAGCAGATTAACTTAACCTTTTGCCCTTCTGGCTTAGGTACCTGCATAGAGGAGCTCCCATTCGAGGTCCTCCTGGGCTCATTGGGGGAGTCGACTACTCGCTTGTGGAGTGCCGATGCGTCCCTCCTCCAGAAGGCTACCCGTCCCGCCCTACTAGCCTAAACCTAAAGGGGTGGCGTGCTCATTGAAAAATGCACAGTGCCTCTCCACCTCTAACGTAATCAAACCTAAGAGGGGCCTGAGTGCTTCATCGGAGTGTCCCGACCCAGTTCACTGTTGCTTGTGTGCTGGACCAAAGCATCCTCGGTAAACAGGCTGTCTCCCATGCCCTACACAATCGCCAAGATTCGAACTTCCCGCATATATATATATATACTTCTTTTTTTTAACTTCGTTACTCCCTCTGCTTACCCTAAAGTTAAACTAACTTCCTCCTGATCCCTCACACCTTAAAACTAACCTAACCTAACTCTTACGCCTGAAGCCCTCTGTTATATATGTATACTAGTACATTTTTTTTTTTACCGATGCAGTCCGGTATACTGAGGCTATTAGAAGAGCAGCCCTGCGCTGAACGGAGGTGTAACGCCGTTCGTTCCCCTTGATGTCGAGTGCTTGGTACCACACTGGAGCTGCATACAGCATTATTGATGTGATGACCTAGAGCAGCAGTCCTCCCTTTCTTGCCCTGGATCCACCCAAGTTCTTCATGATTTTTCCGAGGTAGGGCAGCACCTGTTCCGCTCTATCTGTCATCTTTCGGATGTGTGTGGTCGACTACGCAGACCTCTCCAACCAGAATCCAAGGTATTTGGCCTCCTTGGAGTCTTCGACGACGTGTTCATCCACTCGAACACGAATAGGTCTGATTCTTCGTCGCCCGACCATGGCTACCATGACTGTTTTCTCAGGAATCAGCTTCAGTCCTTATCTGCGAAGCTAATCACTTGCCAGATGTACAGCGGTATTGTCAGTGTCTTCAATCTCCACCTCGGTACGTCCTGACACCATCAGGGCTAGATCGTCAGCGTACGCGACCAGCAGCACATCCTCAGGATATTCGATCCTTAATAGGCCGTCGTACGCTATGTTCTACAGCAGAGAACCTAGGACCGAGTCCTGTAGCACCCCTCCATACATGTTAAACTCAACAGGGCCTTCCTCGGTGTCGGCGGTGAGGGTCCTGTTGTGAAGATAGCTGTTGATCACCGCCAGGAGGAAATTTCTCACTCCCCTGGCGCGTAGTTCTTCCATGATACATCTCCAGGGGACTCTGATAAAAGCGTTCTGGGCGTCGAGGAGGATTACTAGCGGAATCTTGCGGCGGCGCCTGGTGCCCGCTGCCGTATCCCTGGCCCATGCCCGTACATGTTGAAGTGCCTCCAGGGTTGACTTTTCTCTTTAGAATCCGAACTGCAACGGGGAAAGTCCCCCCCGGTCCTCTATCACTTCTTGGATTCTGGCGGAGAACATTCTCTCATACACTTTCCCCAGGGTGCTGATGAGTCACAGCGGCCTGTATTTGCCCTCTCCTGGCGGTTGACCAGATTTGGACAGCAGCACAAGCCTGCCTTTTTTCCGGCATTCTGGGAAGTTTGCAGTCTGTAGAGCTTTATTTAAGACGTCGAGGACGAGCGAGGGATACCGTTCCACCAGGAAGCGGGTGACCGACCCGGGAACTTCGTCCGGACCAGGGCTTTTTTGGGCTTGACCCATGCAGCAGCCCATAGCAATTCGTCAACGGAGAATCTGGTGGCTTCTCCACCTTCCACTTCCTCATTGACAATGAATAGCGGCAGGATAGCCCGCAGCGTCTGTTCTCTTGAGAGCATGGGGAGGCGTTGACCAAATCGTTTGGTAACGATCTGATATGCCTTCCCCCGGGAATTAGAGTCCAGTTCCTCAATTAGACACTTCCAGGAATTCCGTTTGGAGGTTTTAATCCTCTCTCGGGGCCTTTGTCTTGCCTCTCTGTGGTTTTCCACCAGTGGTGCCGGAGGGTTCCTGCCCTCCTTCTTGCTCGTAGAAGCTCTCTTCTCCTTTTCTGAACTTCTCTTCGCAGGGTGGCTATCTCCGGCGTCCACAAGTAGACATTCCGCCTCCTTCTTTCCATAGTCCTGGACGCTTCTCGACACCTTTCCACAAGGGCGATCATCAAACATTACGGGCTAGGGGGCTGCACGGGCCCGACTTCTTCGTACACTTCATCGGCCGAGAAGATGATTGCCAGGTGGTCGCTGCCAAACTCATCCTTTAGTATCTGTCACTCAACGGCATAGTATTACTAAAATCTAAATATGCACAAGTCTTAATACAGTTTGTAAAAATTCACACACGATGGTAAAATTCAAGAATATAACTAAAAATAAGCGTTACCTGGCGGGTCGAAGTCGGCACAACCTAGGTACTTTTAGTTTTCAGTGTAACTTAATAACTATCACACCGTTTTTTAAGTTTTATACGTCAAATTAAACCTTATCACTTGCAGAAACAGTACATTTATTACAACAGTAAGAATACGTACAAATAATCACACTTTTTGCAACACAAGCCGGGAGCACACATAGGCAATATGACGCGTCCAAGTCTCGGTCTCAACAACGGGATAAACGTATCTGGGACCAATAAAAGCGACTAGGAGTAACGTTGCGTAACCTGTATTTCGTATGATGGATTTGAGACCTATTAGATACTAAGACGTATATGAACTTACAGAATCCTGCTTAGAGATATAGAAATTAGTTTGCGATTCTGGTCAAAATTCTGGAGAATATATATTGTAATAAACGCATTTTATTATGTTACAAGAGAAATATGACAGATTTTGTAAGTAAA
>JAAAKQ030513265.1:1907-16348 GCA_010016005.3 Zanna intricata
TATACTGATCTTGCTCAGTATAATTTTTTAAAAGGACTGATTTCAGAATTATTATATAATTTTATTTAATCACTAGAACTAGTATGTCCATGTTCAGGGAACTTTTTAAACTTTCATCTGTAGTCACATCCGTTAATTGTTTTTAACATGTTCAACTTCAGGTGTAGGTTCTTTCTTCATGTTATTACTCAACAAAACACGAGAAATTATTTGTTTATTACATGGAATAAAAAATATCTTTCTAAGGTTATAATATTCATACTTGGAAAATAAACTCTCAATCCTTTTGTACTTTCACCATAACCTACAAAGATTCCCTTTGTACTTGTAAGATGAAGTTTTTTTTTCTCTTTTAGTATATGCATCCACACTTCTTTACCAAACAGTGGTTTTATCTTTTTTTAAACCAAAACTTCATGTTTTACCTTCCACTGTAATTTTCCCAATTCTGTTAATTGATACATAACTGTATTGAAATCAATTACATTTTGTATATTTGCCTCTGACAATTTCCCAAATGAAACCAACAATCTTTAAATATACGGCCCTTGTTATGACAAAGTGACACAATATTTTTATTTTTGATAGAACGTGAATAATTCTTCCACTGATTCTTTTTATGTTCAACCTTTGCACAAAAAAAAATTTGACATTAAATTTATTTACATGTTTAGCAGTTAACAACACAGTGTCTACACTAGATTTCAAATGTTCTTCTTTAATCAGTAATATGCAGTTATGCAGTTAAATTGCTCAGAGTTTGTTGATTTTCAGCCACCAATTCCCAAGTAGATACAAATTATTTATACTAATCTGGCAAAATAATTATTTTTGTAATAAACATGTTTTCAGATATTTCTTCCTTTTGCTGCTTAATAGCAGAGTTAAATTTTGAATTTTTGGTAGAAAGTCCATAACACTCTTTTCAAACTTCAAATTGAAAATTTGACATTTTACTAAATATCAATATCAAAATTTTACTAAAGGAAGAAAATCTTTTAAGTACTGTATCTGCAGGAGTCATGTCCTTCTCCAAGATGTCTTTTTGCAGTTTGTAAGATGTATCCTCAAGCAAGGCAGATTACATGAAGGTGTAGCTATTTTCCTGAAGGAAATCATATTAGCCACGCGTATTCCACTGGTGAAAAATATCCTTGCAGTCTCAGTGAAGATATTAGCGCCATTTAAAATGAATATCTGCTACTTATACGTTCCCCCAAATTCCATTATCAGTAAGGATGATATCTGTCCAGTCTGTTTTCATAGATTTCTTTAACCTCACCTAAAAATTGGCGATTTCAAAGCTCATCAATTTTTAATGAGACTCAACATCATATTCATGATCAACTGAGACAAAACTTGGAACTCTGAATGTTTGAACGATGGGTCATACACATTTACTTAATGTACTAAATAATCAATGAAGTTGTTATTGTTCATAATCTACTGTGAACAGACATGGTCCTTCTCCAGACAATGTGCTACCCAGAATGTTGCAAAAAACACATTACTCTTTGTATATTTCAGATTGGAAAGTTAGTTTAAATGGATTTCTGTAAAGCATGCTTTGCGAGTAATGAAGAGATGCAGGAAGAATTACTTTTCTACATTTATAAAGTGTGTTAAAATTTTTTTTTTTCATTAATATAATTAATATATTTTCATTTATTTATTTTTTATTTTAATTGAATGCTTTTTTAAAAGTGAATATATTTTATTTTAATTTCAGTTTTACCTGCATCATCATCTTCTATTTTATTTGTTTGTGATGAAGAGCGTCCTGTATTATATTTAAAAAACTCTGCCCACAGTTGTTTAAGAAGAATACCTAAGAGTAAAACTGAATGTGAGAAAACATTAAAATATCTTGATATGTATCATTTTTATAAGGATTACAAGGTATTAGCTGCTCCACAGTCATTCAATTCGTCATTTCCTGATGTAAGATTTTTCTTATCTTGGTTCTTTTTTTTATTTTGTAATTTTAATGTAATGAATTTAAGTTTACAAAATTATAAAGTGGTTAGTTTAACTGACTATAGTTACAGTACCATATGAATTTGAAGGAATTTTACTTCCTGGTTGATCATATATATATATATATTTTTTTTTTTTTTTTTCCTAAAATCAGTCCTTTCAAGACTCATATCACCTCTGTACTAATAAATAATATTGTAAATCAAATTGATCCACTCAAATACAGAATTTAGAAATATATTACCTTACTTTGTTGTTTTTCTACAGGAGTACTTTCACGGGATTCCATATCAGTTGTGTATGAAAACTTTTTGTATAATTACAAACAAAACACATCTAAAAAGTCTCAAAGAAGACTGAATAACAAATAGATATAAAGAGAACAATAAATTTTCTAGATTTTAGTATTGAAATTAACAAAAATAATCAAATTATAACTTCTGTATACATAAAACCTATAGCCAATAAAACAATTGATAGAAAATCAAATCATCCTTGGTCTCTGTATATATATATATATAAAATATGAGAGCCATCCATTATACAGAAAATAACCAAGAAAAATTAAACACAGAAATAAATAACTATAAAACAAATTGCAATTGAAAATGGTATAGTTCTTTGTTAATTGATAACATATATAAAAAACAAGTTATCAAACCTTCATAGTACAATCAATTTAAAACCAATACATAATACACAAAAGATTGATAACAATATTATAAATTACAAATAAGAAAATAATAATCTAGATGAGTTTATAAGTTAATGTTTCTGTGGTTTTATATATTATGATTTACTAGTTTTATGAGAAAAAAAAAGTTTCTTTTAAGGAAAATAGTTTTATAAATGCTTTTTTATTGGTTAATGCTTTAAATGAAGTAATTACATTCTTTCTCTGGACTACACATTGTAAATGTTTTATTATAATTGTCTCCGAAGGGGAATGTTAATTAATTATAAAATTATTTTATATCACTTCAAAAAAAAGGTTCTTCTGAATTTATACTTTTTTAATGTTTATTCTAGTTGTTTTATTACAGCCGCATATATAAAATTCTTTGATGTAATATGTATTTTCTAAAAAAGAAATTTTTTTTATTACTTTTAATATTCTATTATATTGCCATGTTACACAGTTATTAAGTTATACAGTTTTTCCAGTTACTGGAAGGAAGGTATGTTCCAAAACAATCTCTTTTTATTGGCATAAGGAATTTTTTTTTCAACAAAATTTGAGAAAGATCTCATTAAAAGAAATTAACTTTGAAATATAATGAATGAAAACTTTACTAGAAACTGACTGATGTGTTAATTATTTAATCACAATTAATTACATTAGTTCTACCTATATTAATCTGCATGCATTTAATTAGTACAGGTGTTTTAAATGGGATGCATATATTTAAATATTTTTTTCATACCGTAAGATGTGAAAGTTATAAAAATATTCAGATTACTTGTATTAATTTCTTAATAGACATTCAAAGTTATTTCCTCTAATCTATGCAGGTTTACCTGTTTTATGATAATTATAGCCACTTTTAAAAATATTCATTCATTAATTTCTGTAATGTGATTTTTAATATTAGCTTCATTATATGTATGAGGATTATTCTGAAAATTTACATTTTCTAAACACCCACAAATAATGTGATATATGGAGATCTTGATAACTTTTGGGATCAAGCAATCATTTCATTAGCAATATGACAGATAACACTGAAGGACAAAATTACATTTTTTTTTTTTGACAGAAGGAACAAAATATGTAAATCTAAATAAACAAAATATGTAAATCCAAATAGAACTTACCATGCTGAATTCAAATATGTAAATAGATTTTTTCCATTACCCATCATTTTTTTGATTACTTGGCAAACTTTAAAAGAAAGTAAAAATTTGCATGCATACATGCAGGGCACTGTTCAACTTACCTAAAATATGGTAGTTGTTTCCCTTTTGTGTTTGGCATCTGGAACACACCCCTCTTCAGCATCCAGCAATAATCTGTAAGCATTCTTGTATTCCACTTACGCAGGCCAATATTTGCTGGTGGAAGTGTTTCCTGTTCTTGTCAATGATTATGCTGAAATTGTTCAGAAAGAAATCCAGATGTGAATCCAAGAAATGAATTTTTAGGAACAGATCACACCCCGTATGTTTGTATGATTGTGTAATAATTCACCCGCAATGTCACTGTAGTTAAGGGAATTTATGATTTTCTAAAATGTTTTTCTCAACACTTTTAAATGACCTCAATGCTGACTTTTCAACTTGGCTTAACAGTTCTTCAAAATGTACTAATCAGAGTTCTTAATTTGGGTACTGACAAAAATTGTTTCTTGATTTTAATGTAACTAACATGAGGAAAGTTTTCTTACAACTGTGAAATCCAGCACAATTTTTATCTATCACTTTAACAAAGTTTTTGAAAAGCCCTAATTTTATATGGAGTTGAGGTAGAACTATTTCTAAAGTAACTACTGGGGGTATGTACAACATTTTTCTGTCCAGGCATAACTGCTTCATGCTTTGGCATTCCTTCCTGGTATAAATATTTGTCTTGTCCCTGCTGTCCCGTTCACACAAAAACGCAATAAAACTTTGTGTAACTTTAGTTGTAAACCTATTAATAACACAACTTTTAAATCACAATATGTAGCAATTGCTACTTGTTGAAATGTATACTACTTATATTTTGTATTGCTACTTGAAATCTATTTTTCTAACGGGGTTTTCATATTGTTTTATGTTTCTTTCATGTTAGTTGCATAAGCTGGCGCAACTAACATGTCATTGTACAAAAGGATAGCTTTAAATTAATTTTCAAAGAATCAATGAACAGTCTCATTATCTAGAAGTAGTGAATCAATGACAGTACATACATCATTTAAAGCAATCTTTTATATACATAAGTTTTCCTGTAAAAAATACATACATTTCTGCAAAAACAAAACTTCAAAAATTACCTCTCAAAAAGTGTGGATAATGAAAAATTCTGATTGCATTTTTGAATTCATAAAAAGTTACATTAGGATTGTGTCTGTTATGTGTCTGAAATTGTGTATTTCAAGTGAAAACTAGAGGCTGATATGTGAAACAATGACATCTTGGGAAATGATGTTATTGATTGTCTTGTGATTTATAACAGTTGAGCATTCAAGATCTTAAATTCTGATGTTAATTGCCAATAATTTTTATAACCAATAAAATTTTTGCATTTGCTAATGTGGTTGAATGTTTGTTTTTTTTTTTTTTTAATAGGATTGTCTGGATGAATCATGTTTGACATTAATTTCATCAATTTGTCTGGATGATGACTTAGAAGTTTGCTACGAAAATGTTATTTTAAGACCTTTATTCAGTACTGATGCAAATATTTGTATGAATGTTGTCAATAAAATTCAGTATGTAATTATTCACAATGGAACTCAAGGGATTGTGCAAATTAACATTAACTTTCAGTTAACAAACGTAACATTTTTTCATAACCAGAAATTTTTTAGACAGCACTCTGAGGTGAAATTTTATCGATCCGTATATAATACTAGTAGAGAGGCTGCACCATTCATTAGAAGTGGAAGACCTGGTTATATTCCTGGTAGACCAATAATATCTGGTAAAAAATTAATTGGCAGCGATGTTGATTTAGATCAACATATTTTACTGAGTGATGAACAGAAACTTTGGCTGACAATACCTACAGCAGGATTGCGTTCTGGGGGTTATTGTGATGAAAATAAACGTCTTAATGTGTTGTTTCTTCAAAACATAAAATCTGAATGCTTTTTACAAGTTTTATTGAGTTGTGAATCTGCTCAAAACAAGGTGAGTGAATTAATTATAAAATGTTTTTCTATGATTATGACTATCAACATTGCTTCTGAACGCAAAGGACGCTTCTGAACGTCTTTTACACTTCCATCACCTATTTTAATCTTTGTTCTACTCTCATCTCAATAATTGTCACTAAATTTATATCAATTTAGCAGGATCACATAACAATAAATAACTAAAGTTTGAGTACAGTAATTGAAATATTTCTGTTTATTTTACTACTGTTGGTTTATTAAAAAAATGAGTCCACTAATATGACATCCACCTAGGATGTATATTATTTAAGTGTTAGGTAATTATTACCTAAGGACTTTATCTCCATCTGAATATAGTATCATTCAAATAGTCAGACATCTCCAGCAGTTTTGTTCCTACTTCTTTCTCAATTTTCTACCTGTATCAGTAACAACAGAAGTGCTTCTTTCCAAAATTTTAATAGCATTAACAAGAGTAGAAGATCCTCTTCTAATTAATACATTTCGAATTTAAATCTATCAATTGAAAAAAAAAAAAATGGGAGACGTGAACGTTATGTTTTATAATGAAATGTGAAAACTTGCTCTTAATAAATAAATCAAAGTAGCAGAATATTTGTTTAAAATTGTTATTTATCGATATGCAGGATTTGTGTTTGTAGAATATCACCTTGTGCCAGCCCATTTTATCCATTTTTTTCAAGCGGTGGAAAATTCTGAGTTTTTAAGTATCTCAAAGATGTAATATTGGGGTATATACAAGCTTAATGAATATTTAATAATAATGCTAAGCTTAGCAACTGATTAAGATCTTTCAAATAAAAGTGATAATGCAAACAAAATTAGTTTGATCATGTACAAAAATTTTATCATCTAACAACATACCTGAAATTTTTACATTATTATAATTAATGGAGATTCATGATGGTACATTTGGCCAAGAAGTACATTGCAATGGTTATATCCATAATTAAAATTAGATAGTTTGACTTCACATTTTTATGAAATGCTGTATACAAAATTTATATGATTATCACAATTCAGTGACATTATAAATTATAAATTTTATTTTGATGACTAGTTTGATGCACTTCCTGATTCTTTTCTTTTCTTTGTTGATATTTTAATTTCACCATATTTGACTAATTATCTATCTGTATTTAATTATATGCTTTACATATTCTAGCCTTTGTCTCCTCTTTAGTTTTATCTTTATTCTTTCTTGTATAATTAAATGATTATTCTAGTTGTACAATATGGAATCTATTAAATTAGTTGTAAGAGTTTATCAGGTTTCCTGTTTTACAACATGCCATTTTAAAGAATTTGCTTTTCATACTCTATCAATGCAGTTAGTTTTCTGCATTCTTCGAAAAATGCAATGATTCACAAACAATAAAGAAAATAAAGAAATCAAAATAGACAACAATGAAGAAACTAGTGTTCCTAAATACCTTGGTGAAATCATAATCCTAAATGTTTTAGAAAAAGAAGCAGTGAAAGAAAGAATCAAGAAAATGAATCTCTCCTTTAAGTTAACAAGAAACTTCTACAATAAAAAATTACTATCTTATAACACTAAACTAGAACGCTACAATACAGTCATTTTACCCAGAGCCCTATATGCAGCCGATTGCATCTGAACATTTTCATCTAAACAAATTTTCAAAGTGGAGAAAACCGAGAGAAACATTTATGGCTCAAACATTAAAATTGGAATCCACAAACTCAAAAGCTAAAACAGAATTTACAGAAACAGATAAATCTACAACACGGTAAGAAATAGAAGGTTACAATTTTACAGCCACTTGTACAGAATGGATCCACAAAGACTTGCAGAACAAATTTTTGATAGATTTAATGCATTGAAAACTAAACTCACATGGTTCTCTGAAATTAAGACAATAAATGAAACATAAACGAAAACAAAGTACAAGATTGAGATCAATTTAGAAATTATAAAAAAAAACTGTAGGCTCCCAGAGAAAGCCAAAAGACCAAGCATAAAATGGACTGAAGAAAGTAAACGAGAACAATAAAATGGACTGAAGAAAGTAAACAAGAACAAAGTAGCAGAATGAGAGAAAACTGAAAGAACAAAAAGAATAATTTTGTTTGACTTTGTGTGCATGGTTCCTAGAGGCAACTAAAAAAAAAAGGAACAAGTGATATATATATATATAATTAATTTTGTTTAAATAATCAAAAATGTTGTAGGTTTTAACTAAATTTTATGAACCTTTAGATAGAATCTTAATGAAAGTTTAATTTATAATTTTTTTTTTACTATTAAAATTCATTGCAGAACATCTTTAAAAGTATTTACCTCTTTGAAATAAAAAAAGTAAGTGCATAAATAAGAAAATACTTCAAATGGTAAAATTAAGTAATGGTTAAATTTTAAGCTCTCTCTGCAAATGGTAGAAAGTTCAACAACAATGTTGTAAGTTTGTTAGTAATTTTTTTAAATTTGAAAGTATTTATTGATTACTAATCATTAAAGTAATCTCTTTATAATCCATTATTAATATTTAGTATATCTAATTTATTAGTAATCTCTGTAAAAGCATAATAAAAAGAAATTAATTTAATTTGTCTACTGGTCTCGTATGTTAATCACTACTATTTTAACTATATAATATTAGAGTTATACAAGGCCAACTATCATTATTTACAAGGCTTTATCATTATTTTTAGTTACTGAGGTTTTTGATTGACTTTATATATTTTTTTCAGACTCGTGAAATTCTGTTGGGTGAGAATGCTGTCAATGTTACAGACATGCAACAAACGAATATTTATGTGTCTGCTTATGGTGATCCAAATACAACAGATATTAACAGCTGGGTTCCAGTGCTGGCAGAAACAAGTATTGACTCTACAAGTCATTCAAGGACTGATAATTGCAAAAATGTATATACAGATATGAACATAAAGATACTTTATACGTATTCTGGACCTATAAATAGACCACAAGCTAAAATTATTGGTGTATATATAAATTTTACTTTAAATGATAATAGTATTCACACTGAAGGACCTTCCAGAACATTAAAAATAACAAGCGCTGTTTCCTTTATTGATGTTACAAGACCGGATGATGCAATAATTAGATTTGCTGATCCTCCGGTGTACGAAATAAAGCTTCCTGCTGATTTTTTTTATCCTTTTTTATCACAGTCTGTGAGTAATTTGCCACCTTCATTAAAAATATTTATTTTTTCGTGTCTGCTCCTTTACAATTGTATTTTTAGTGGTGTTCTGTAGGATAATTTCTCTGTATAATTCTGCTTATTTGAATGTTGGTTAATCAGATTGATTGTAAAAAGAATGTAAATAAAAAAGTTGTGTTAATTAAAACAACTCACTTTTGTGTCAGCTGTCTATTTGTCCTTTTGGTCTTCCATCAGTCACTTGACTGATCTGATAAGGAGTTGGCTAGTGATTTGATGATTTGTTGCTCGGATTCAAATCATTTGTTCTAAATCCGTGAATCCCAATCCCATGTTATACTGCTTCGAATCAGTAGTTCTAACAGAAGCCGCAACTTTAAATCATCTGTGACGACAGTTATGATTTAAACGAACAAACTGAACAAAACTACCATACTTTCTACTGCTTACATATTTAAATCCAGTTTTGTTAATATTATGTGGGAATCACAGCTTTATTAGGAGTGGACCATACTAGTTATTGCAGCTGATTCGATGAATAATCATCTTCGAATCATCGTAGCCTTAAAACAAATGAATCTAATACATAAAATTTTAATTAATTTTTATTTATTTTGTTAACCTCCGGAATGACCATTAGGCATTTATTCCTCAGGCGTGGCATTTTCACACACGCTACAAATCATTCATCTTCATCTTCTGAAGAAATACTTAACGGTAGGCCTGGAAGTAAAAAAAAAATTGGAATTATGCATTTTTAAATATTTGTCTACTTCTACTAGACTTCACGACCGTGGTTCCTGGAAGTTATAAACTTGCTCAGACTTAACAGCATCATCAAAATCTTGCATCCACATTGATGGTTTTTTTTTTCATTCTCCTGGCACACTATATGAACTAGAAGATGTGGAGCTTCATTTTCCCCCTTACCTTTACGTATAGAACAAGATTTATTTATTACATTATCTTTTATTCTTTTAAAATGCATTTCACATCAGAAAATTTAAAACCAAATTCCTTAAATCGAGGGTACAAAAAAGTCGCTGCTTTAAAAATATCTAAGTCTTATTTTTTGTTTAATCTAACATAAATTTCATCACAGAATTTTACAATAAATTCGTCTAATTTTACAGTCATAATTTTTTTCTTTAAAGGAATTACAATGATTTAGCAACCATGAACGTAGAAGATAAATTTTTGAAACGTTTCTTGTGTTACTTAATCAAACTGTAACAAAATTTTAATGATAAACCAATCCTCATCATTAAAAAGGTGGACATTATTTTTAATAGGTGGAATTCCACCTCGTCGAACAGTCTTGCCTTAAAGTTAATACTGGTTGCTTATTTTGTACTGTCTCCAGTTTTTCTGAAGCATGGGGACACTTCTTTTAAAGAATTCCACAATTTTTTAACCTTACATCTTCTTGCATTAATAACATCTAAACTGGACTGAATGACCAAATTAAGGCAATGAGAGAAACATAGTATATGTCACCACTGACAAAGCTGAGTACATCTTTTACCATACTGCTAGCATTATCAGTTAGTTGCACATGCAACAATTTTTTGATAGATTTCTCATTCTTGTATAACATTTTTCATTTCAGTTTTTATACTTTCACTGGTATTCTCTCCATGAAATTTAAATGTAGACAGTAAATTTGAAGAACACAATCTTTGTTCACATAATGTGCTGTTATCACCAAATAAGATGATTTTGAAGTGATGACCAGCTGTCGGCTGTAAGACAAATATACGACACGTTTTTAATTCCATATTTTACTTTTTCTAATATGCCTTGATATAGTGAGTTCAACAGATTATTTGAAATTGTTTTCCTGCTACGGATTGGATATGCCGCGTTAAAAATACTCTTATTCAACAAATCTAATTCCTGTTGTTCTAGTACTCTTAAAAGGATGGAAACCTTTCACTATAAATTTTAATATTTGATTATCAATTGTCTTAAATTTATTTGGCGGTATAGGTTTCATTCCATATCTCATAATGTGTGACTGTTTAGAAGTAATTTTTGATCGTGCAGATATGATAGGGACTGACTGTTCAATTTCTATTTGAAGCGGTTTAGAAGATGAGGTTTTGTTAAGCATAAATAGATACTGATGTTAATAAGTCATTATTTCTGTTCGGAAATACATTAGTTTCAGAAAATAATGTTTCACTAACGTCAGAAGTGAGAGTAATTGTTTTCTTGAGATCAATTGTGGGATGTTTCAGTCTGAGATTGCGCATTTGCCATTTTTAACTGTTATTTGTGTTAAACATAAATTACACGGAACTTTTTCACTATTTATTCTTTTAAAATGATATCACACAATACTCTGTTTCGAAGATCGAAGATATTGTGGCATAAAATCCCCTTAACTGTTATAGTTTTAAAAGCTTAATATAAAAAAATAATAAAAATATTTAAATACTGTGCCTTATCTGAAAGTACAAAAATAAAAATTCACTTTGCCTTGTAATTCAAAATTTTACTTGCTTCGTGAAATATATCCAAAACTGACAAAATATTGGAACAGTAAAAAAAAGAAGCCAAAATAACAAAAATTATACAGAATGTATAAAAATTTTACCGCGCACAGAAATGCACTAGCACACTCCCTGCAGGATCTTAGGGCTTAAAGCCAGGACGCTAACCACCCTGACCTAGCATAACGTTAAGTGGGCACTGGACATGGAGCCTTGGCAACCATGAAACAGTGTTGCTCCCACCTCCTATCGACCAAACCTCCCTCACTGTTGCCCAGGGGCGACTGGAATCACCTTTCGGCATCTCATCAGTCAGCCCTGAGAATCGTAGCAGTAGATTATACCTAACCCTTCCCGCTTGGGCTCCTGCAGCGGAGCCCCTCTTCGGGGTCCACTTGGGATCGTTAGGGCGTGTCGACTGTCAGCTTGTGGTGAGCCATCACGTCCCTCCTCCAAGAGGCTACACGTCCCGCTCCAACCTAACCCAAAGGGGCGGCATGCGCATTAAAAAATGCGCGAATGCCCCCCCTCTTCCCATCCGTTCGCGGTCTCTCATAAGAGGGGCCCGGATGCTTCATCGGAAGTACCCCAACGCAGGCACTCTTATGTGTGCTCCAGGCTAAGGCATCCTCAATAACCAGGCTGTCTTCTTGAACCTAAACGTCGCCAAGTTTCGACCCGTTTTTTACGCGAACACATAACATTCGACAGCGTGACTACAACTAAAGTCTTGTGTAACTAATCATTCTGTATCTCATAAATCACGAATCAATTTCAATGATTTGTTAATTAAAACGGCTGCAGTTAATCAGTAAAGACGTCACCCTGTCTGGTGACGTAGCAGTAAATTGTAAAATGAAGAAATTGTTTATGATTTAATTGTTTACCAAAACATTAGGTGCCGACCTCCGTGGCGCCAGTGGTAGCGTCTCGGCCTTTCATCCGGAGGTCCGGGTTCAAATTCCGGTCAGGCATGGCATTTTTTACACACACTACAATTCATTCATCTCATCCTCTGAAGATATACCTTGATGGTGGTTCCGGGGGTTAAACAAAAAAGAAAAAAACATTATCGTAAATAACCTAATCAAATCAAAACTTGTTATTACAGAATAAACCATGTTTTATTATTTATAAGACCCATGTTTTATTATTCACTTGTTGACATATAATTAAATAGTTCATTAGTAAAAAGTTGTGTATCGCTTACTTTTACAGCTATTATTAAAAATGAAATCATTGCCGCATTTTTTAACATTAGCTAGATAAAAATATCATGATATTTTTACATCCTTGTACGAAGTAGAGGAAGTATTGTAATCGCGAAAAGTTTCGGTTTTCAGATTTCAACAAAAATATCATTTTGACCACCCCTGGATCCATTTTACTATTTTCGGCGTATACGAACATACGTACGTACATATATATCTCGCATAACTCAAAAACAATTAGCCTTAGAATGTTGAAATTTTGGATTTAGGCCTGTTGTAACATTAGTTGTGTAACCTCCCCCCACCTTTTGATTGTTATCGATCGGACAAAAAGTATAGAAAAACAGCACAAAATCCAGAACATTTTGATTTTGGATTTTTTCTTAACTGCAGTAATAACCATCATTGAAAGCTTTTCAACGATATATAAGTGGTTCTTATTTTCATTAGTTACAGAGTTATAGCCACATTAAATTTTGACTATAAATTAAATATTTGGCTCTTACAAGGGGAAGGCAATCTGTTCGAATCCCGACTTCAAATACGTATATTTTTTTAACTTTTTTAAATTTCAATATATTGATTTATTAATAATTATTCACCTCTGATTGTAGAAAGGCGTTTACAATAAATAATTCAGTAATAACAATAAAAAAATATTTTTAAAAAAATCAGAATTATTAGTGAAATAAAATTGTATGTACTTTTCATTTTAATTCAAACATTTTTACATAGGTAAATAATTATTAATAAATCAATATATTTAGATTTAAAAAAAAAGTTAAAAAATATACATATGTGCTGTCTGATTCGAACCGATGTGTCCATGGTTACGGATCCAACACGCTCTCACTTACATAAAACGACTACTTGAGCGATGCGAAACAATTGATATATAAACTAATATAATATGCTGGTACGAATCAATTTTATTTATGTGTATCTGTATTTTAAACAGAAGTGGTTGTTATATGGTCCTTTGGCGTTGCGTTGCAGAGATTCATAAGTGTTTTAAATGAGTTCTGTTTGTTCTTAATAATTATTGACTTCGGATTCAGTGAAAGATTCGTACGATTCGATTCTAATCTCAATAGCTAACTGATTTGAATAATTATAATTAGTTTCGCCCAACCCTAATTTGATGCAGTTCTCTATTAATTGAATTCTGAACAAATGCTTTAATTGTATCTGGTTTATGCTGTCCTTCCTAATAAATAGCATTGATACACTAATATTTCCAAAAAGTAAACAATTGTTTTGTTAGGTTTTTTACATATGAATTACACTTTAAAAATTATATTGTAATTTCTTAACTTATATTTTAAATATTACATTATTGTTATACAGTAATAGCCTAGAGCGATTGGTATTCTTTATAGATTTTATGGTTTATAATACATTTTATTTTAGCAATTACACATGTGTTATAATTCCTCTCCCAACATAACTGTTTTGTTTAAAAGAATGTATGTTATTTAATTATTAATTCCTTATTTGAATAAAATGTTTCCTTTCATTTTTATAAACAAATTTTTTTACAATTTTAAATTGTTTTAACTTTCTTTATATGGCCAAAAATTCTTTAACATTATTATTTAAGGTTTCAAATTACTACTAATTTCTATACTACTTAACATTAACTGTAATGATTAACTTTTAACATCATTATTGTATGGATCTTTTTACTAATGAACTAACACGCATATAAGCTTCACTTGTACTGACTGCATAAATTTTAACATGGTGTATAATGTAGTAATTGATTTAGAA
>JAAAKQ030513298.1:0-19526 GCA_010016005.3 Zanna intricata
GGACCGATTCAACTATAGTTTTATCATGGCTGGCCTCTAATTCAACCAATTTTAATACATTTGTCTCCAACAGAGTTGCAAAAATTCAAACTTTATAAAAAATAAATAAATGGCGTCACATTAGATCAGAAGATAATCTAGCACATCTGGCTTCCAGAGGATCATATCCTGACAAATTAATAATATCTTCCTTATGGTGGGAAGGTCCAAAATGGTTATGGGAGCAATCTTCATTTGAGTTGCAGTCAACCAATTCAAAATTCTATTCAGATGACGATCTACCTGAATTGAAAAGGAAGATAGTTTCATCATTTCCGAATACGACAGATTCTGATATCATAGAAACATAGTCTTCATTAAATAGATTAATTAGAGTAGTATCCTACTTCTTTATAAGATAACAATTGGAAATGCACTGTTAACATTCGAAGAACTTTATACAGTATTATGTAAAATAGAATATTGTTTAAATTCAAGACCATTGTATCCAATTTTATCAGATCCCATAGGGGAGTTAAGGTAACTCAAGCTCATTGTTTTAGATGATATAATAACTGGAAGACGTCTCCTGAAAACCGTAATCTGAGCAATCTATCAGTGGAAGAAATTGGGTCAAGAATGAAGAAATTGATTAAACTACAACAATCGCGGTATTTTAAGGAGGAATTTTTAGAATTTGTCCAACAACCAGTCGGTGAATAAAAAGGGTAAACTTATGCCATTAAACCTATTCATTGACCAAGATGGACTACTCAGGGTGGGCGGTCGATTGTCAAATTCAGAACTTTCTTACGATGCAAAACATCCGATTATTTTATCTCCTCACAGTCATTTAACTTTTTTAATCGTTGAACAACATGTCGAATTAATGCATGCAGGACCACAATTATTATTGGCAGAAATTCGTCAAAAATTCTGGCCAATTAATGGAAAGGTTTTGATAAAGCAAATAATTCATAAATGTTTTCGAGCAAAACCAGTTGCATATGATCATATAATGGGTGATTTACCGGATCACAGAGTATAACAAGCAAGAGCATTTGAAAAAACTAGAATCGACTATTGTGGACCGATACATATTGTTCCTTATCATAGAAGAGGGGTTAAGTTGGTGAAATCATACATAGCAATCTTTGTATGTTTTGCCACTACGGCAATTCATCTTGAACTCGTTCAGTCGTTAACTACTGAATCATTTTTAGCCGCTCTTAATAGATTTATGTCTCGTAGAGGAAAATACACTCATTTATACAGCTACAATGGAAGTAATTTTGTCGTAGCAAACAACTAGATAAGTTTGATTACGACTTCCTTCAGCTAGAATCAACACAAAATCAAACAATTCACAAGCTTACAAATGATAAAATTGCATGGAGTTTTATTCCCCCTCGTTCTCCTCATTTCGGGGGTCTGGGAGGATGGAGTGCGAAGCGTCAAATATATTTGAAGAGAACAATTGGAAATGCACTGTTAACATTCGAAGAACTTTATACAGTATTATGTAAAATAGAATATTGTTTAAATTCAAGACCATTGTATCCAATTTTATCAGATCCCTTACGCTTAACTCAATTTCATTTTTTAATAGGCCATTCTTTAACTACCTTACCAGAACCCAACCTTGTAGATAAACCAATTAATCATCTGTCACGCTGGCAATATTGCAACTAATTAAGTCAACATTTTTGGAAACGCTGGTCCCGTGATTACCTTAACCAACTTCAACAACGGAAAAAATGGCAAACTGACAGTAAAAACAATATCAAAATTGGAACTCTCGTGTTGATAAAGGAAGAAAACTTACCGCCATTACAATGGTTAAGAGTTAAAGTTATAGACATTAATCCCAGCAAAGACAATGTTGTGCGTGTCGCAACTGTTAAAACTCCTTCGGGTGTTTATAAAAGAACAATTACTAAGTTGTATCCGTTTCCTGATAATTAGTTGAGATTCCTGCTTCGGTCTTCTCAAGGTGGGGGCGGGATGTAGAGATTTATCAATGCGCTCTAGCGGAATTTATACTAAATAAAGGTTAAGTTTAGTTTTAAGACATTCAGTAATCTGACGCGAAGCTGTAAACATGTTATATTAATTTCAGTTATGTGTGTTCATTAAGCCAGTTTCAGTTGGAGTAGTAATCATATATTAATTATTCAATAAATAAATATTATTAAGTTACCCGAGCCAATCGATTTATTTACAGCCTACTTACATGTTTCTAACCACAGCGAATTATACAACCTACATACTATTTTATTTATTAGGGATAAATTTTGATCAATTTATCATGGTGATTTTCAATAGTATATTTAATTTATTACAAGACAGCTTTGTTCCTCACTTTTCTGAGCAAGGCTGGCGTAGGATCTTAAGATTAATTCTTAAAAATGACTAGGCCATTTCTGGCATAGTCAACACCTCTCATCACGGTGCCTATAATCTCTTAATTATAGCTCCTACCACATAATCTTGTTTCTTTTGTTTTTACTATGATGTAGATTTAATTCTGAAAATTAATTTAAAGCCAAAATAAATGACATAATTCCAGAATTACATCGATCATCTTGCTTCTTCCTTCTTGCCTTATTGTAAATTGTGCAGTTTTGTATTAGACCTTAAATTTTTCAATGTAATCTTCATATTCTTTGTTTGTAGAATAATAACTGGAAACTCTCTTATGCAGTGAATGGTCTTTATGAAAAAATTAGATGTCTTTTTCTTAAATTAGGTACATTTTTCTATTTATAACTTTGTGCCATGAAAGATGTTTAACTGAGTTTATAGTAACATCAAAGTAAGCTATTCTAGATGGAATCATTGGTAGAAATACTTTTTCTTACTATCCTATTAAATCTAAAAAGATTTAACAAACAAATTTTAAAATACCAATAACTGAACTAAGTAGCATCATTGTTCAGGAAGTACGTCTATTAATTATAAATTAAATAAACTATTTCTAATTCTTATCAGTTTTTATGTGAAACAACAATTACCGATTTTCACTGAAGATGTTAATACATTATAGAACTCATTAAATAAATAAATAATAATCCATATTATGAGGGTGAAGATAACTTTTCCATCCCTAAAAAAGATTTTATATTGTTGGGTACTTTATTTTGTGGCTGATGAATCTAACATAGAATTAACCTGTATCTTTGCTAGATATGCCAGGCATTATGTTATGTACCTACACTTTAAACTGTCTTTTAGATAAAATACAAAATAATATAAAATACATATCTAGTGATACAAAATCAATTAATCAAACCTACATTATACACAGAACACAAAACTCGCACAACAAAATAGTTTTTTTTTTAAGTTGGTTTGAAAAAGTACACAAGATCTACCCATTGATAAACACAATTCAGGAGTTTATAAATTAAACACAGTAACTATAAAAATATCATATTGCCCAAAAGGGATGCTCGGTAAAAACTTAAACAGTAAAAAGGACACAATATGTTACTGCAACAGAATCAATAATAGTATGTCTAGTGTAGAGACAAGACCATTACATTAAATTTATAAAAATTTACATGTAGCACAAAAAGCATGAACTTACTGCTTATGAAAATTATAATTTTCATAAGCACACTAAATTTTAATATTATACATAATTTATTAAGTGAGCTTACAAAATACAAATCAAATATATTTTTTTATTATACCTTAAAGAATTTCACCCAAAATGAGTGTCATTAACAGCAATGGTGAAATAATTCCGTTAATGAAGAAGCTGATAAAATATTTTGTAAGCATATTTCTAGAAAAAAAGTTAGTTTTTTAAATTTTAAGTACATTCCTTAACCAATATAATAATTTTGGCAAGAGTAATATTTGATGCCATATTACGCATGTTTTTTTAAAAATAGTATTATATTGAAATTTACAATAAATGAAATTATATTTTAACATTTAATAAATAAATAAGACATTAATTTAAAATAATTTTAATAGTGAAAATATTATCTACATCATTTCTTAAGAGATATTCACCAGAAAGAAACATTTAACAGATTAAATTTTTAAAAGGGCTGAATGGTTATGAAATGACATGAACCTAATAAAATTCATGCAAGTTTGAAGGTAATCACAAAATATTTGAAAAAGTGAGGTATGTGCTGGTTGCCATGGTGATGTTTGGAGATCAATCAGTCTATATGAGTATTTATCTTGACAGTGTTTGTTTTTATTTAATTACTCAAATCATACTGTTTAATTTACAGGCAAGGTTTACTTATTAGGTTCAAATACTAAAAAAAATTGTGTCTAATTATTTATTACTTGCTTTTAACAAAATAAGGTAATCTAATATAATTACTTATAATTAAAGAACATTGGTGCCTTTAATAATAGGTAGAAAATGTATTATTTTAAGATTTTTTTTTTATATTAATTCACTAATTTTTTTAAATATTACAAAAATTGTAGATGTATTCTTTTTTATTTTTATAAAAGCAATAAACCTTTTAATTCATAAGATTTAACTATTTTATAAGTAATATTATTATCTGAAATATAAATAAAGAAGATACTTGTATAAAAGAATATACTTCAGAATGAAAAATATTATTGACTGTTTTATTTTAATACATATTATATTCACTGAGTAGCAATATAAAGTATGATTCTTTTTAAAAATTATTATTCTCCTACTTTCAAATGATTTGAACATTTTTCTTGCAGAAGATATTTTTAGATCAAATTTTATAAGTTTTTCTTAATTGCAGTTAACTGCTGCACTGCTTTGTTAATAAAAAAATAAATATTAAAAATTAATCAGAAGTCTTTAAGTCAGTTAAAGGGATTAACAACAATCCCTTTAACTCGACTGAAAAAGGAACTGCATAATTAGCTTTAAAAAGATCATTTTGAAGAATAATTTTCATGTAATTAAAACTTATTTATTTATAATATTAAATAGTTACTCTGTTTATATTTTCTCAGTTTATAACTTGAAATTCTACTTTTTTAAATATAATAAGCAACAAATTCAAAAGTTACTAAAGAGTGATATTATTGTTTCCAAAGTTTTTCAATTTTTAAATAATTGCTAAAATTTGAACTAACTGATTACTATTTCATACCTGATTTTTCCATAATGTAATGTTCCTAATGGGTTTAAAATACAAGAGAATAATTTATTTTTGAAGCCAGATAAAGTTTTTAATCCTTAGATTTGCATTATTAGCTCATAGAGAATTTTTAGTAGCTTATAATTTTTGATGGATATTATTACTATTTATTCAAATGTGCTTTTGATGCTAATTTCAATAATTAGTGTGATAATCTTTGAAAACATCAGTTCTTGTTGGGGGTCAATCAGCTGGCTACTAAATCCATTCATTGGTCCAGAACATAAGTTTTTTGCAAGTTTTCTTTAAGGTATTGTTTTATTATCATAACTTCTTTATCATAGCCATGAGTAGATATCATTTGGTATGTTACAAATTTTTACTAAATAATAAAAATCATATTGAGAATTTTAAACAGCTGGATTTATTCTAAAAAATATTTCCAAGATCATAATCCAATCTCTTTCTCAGTAATTTTTGGTGAGTTAACTGTAGTTTGATAAATTTGTTATGTTTATGGATTTCAAGCATTGTATTTGTTTGAGGTAGTGATTATTTATATCTGTAAGTATATGTTTTGTGTCATTTATTCATGCAATATGTAATAAGTCACAAAAGGAGTACATTAATAAAAATACATACATACACACGCTCATGCGCGTGAGTGAGTATTTTAGAGTTTAGTAACAAATTATATTCAACCACTCTGCAAGTACAGAATAAATAGAAAACATACTTACCTTATTTTTTCATTTTTCCTTTATATATTATTTAAAGAAGTCAAAGTGCTTTCAGGACTAGGCTCATCATGAGTGACGTATGTATTAAAAAAAAAAAATACATTTTACACATTCACATACACATCTGTTCAAAGTCTTTCACTTGATTAAAAAAAAAAGAAAAGAAAAACTATATTAACACATAATATATCTGCAATAATATATCTTAACAAAAATCACAGAGCTAAATTATTACACATGAAGCTGTGGTAAAACTAATCATGCAATTGGATTAATCCATTTCTAGCCTGCTGGCTAAAACATTCTTAGAACACTTTTGAAAAAGGAAAGTCAACATTTCTCAGAGCCATGAACAAGCTACATCCCAAATCATATTGCATAAAAATATGGAATGACTTGATTTGCTAGTGCAAATGAATGAATGATTTTACAAAAATAACTATTATTAATCCTTTAATTTATTGTTTGTTTAAAGCAGAATAATGTTTACCCATGAATTTGTTGCACCAACAATGCCTGATCCTTCAGGAAAGCATCCACGGGTTAGAGATGTCACTGGACCACAGTACAATACATATGGTGTTGTAAGTTTACATACAATTTATAAAATTCTGTTTTGTATAATTGTGCTTTTTTTTTTTTTTTTAAGAAAATTAAAAAAAATTTTATCAGAAGAATTAATGAAATCTATTAAAGGCAACAATACTGATGTCAGTGGAAATCATTTTCACTGACCACTGATGCTCTTCTTTTTTTTTTAACTAAACTTCATAAAAAAACAATAGAAATTTAACTGTGAAATGCATCTTAAATTCATTGATAGAAAAAGGTTTTACAATATAGATTATAATGGGAAATTATGGAAAAGGACCTATCCTAGATGTATGGGAAAGGACTGTTTATGTTTGAAATTTTAATTACAAACAAGCAAGTTGTTACAAATTGGTGTGCTTTTGAAATTTTTTAATTATTATTTTTATGTTAGAACTGGTTAGTAAAACAGAAGATGATTTTGTGATTAATAAATTACGGATTACATAAGAATGCTATGTTTCTCAGACTACTTTTTAATAAATACAATATAAATACTTTTAATAAACATATATAGCCTATTGATACATGATATGTTCATGAAATAGTTTACTTTGTTCAGAAATGAAACTTCAAGAAAGAGTGATGTTAGTTTTGTTGTTTTATTGTCCTGCAATGCACTGTTAAACTTGGCCAGCCTCCATGGCGCAGTGGTAGCATCTCAGCCTTTCATCCGTACATCCTGAGTTCGAATTCCGGTAAGGCATGGCATTTTTACACATGCTACAAATCATTCATCTCATCCTCTGAAAGTATACCTAACAGTAGTTCGAGGTTAAAAAAAAATTTTTTTAAACACTAGTTACTTATCTTACATACTGATAAGGTTAATGGTGTTATTTATATATGGTAAGATAATAATTAAAGAAAAAGTAGAAGAAAAGATACCAAAAAGTAGTGGTCATATTTTGTAAATTATCAGGGTATTGCAATTAACAGTCTACAAGCACAAAGGGTATAGTTATATTAAAAATTAATCCAGTGAGAACAAATATTTTTATTATTTATCAGAATACGGAATAGGTTATTGATCTCAAATATCTAATCTGGCATCTTATAAAGATAATCATATTAAGAAGAAACTTGTTAAGTTTCAAAATATCTGTAGAATGTATAACAAACCTTTTAGAAATAGGATCAGATTAGAGATAAATCTGAAATTTTAAAGCATTTTAGTGTATCAAACTTCTGCTTGTAAACTAAACTTGGATGTACTCAAAATACAATTATAGTAAGATCCATTAAGTTTTTTGAGAAAAACAGTAGATTGTATATTAATGGATAAGTGAAAAAATATTGATGGAGACAAAGAATTAAGGAATTTCATTTAAAAAAAAATGTAATTATAGGAGTCACTGATACAATCAGTTGTACTTTTTGTTGTTTACAAGAGATATTATGATAGCGTTTGTGACATTCAAAGTTTTAAAGCTGTGAACTGAGGGTACTTTTGAACAATGAAGTTTTGATAGTTTCTCCTCTTGCTGTTTCCTCTGTGCTTAAAAATTTTGTCTTTGCTAAATTTTAAAGCTGCTTGGTTTTTATGAAGTGGAAAGTATTTTTTATCTCTAGAAAACTATAGTAGAGGAGCGTGTAATATTCTTCCAGATTTAACTACTAATATGAAATTTTATAGGTGCCTGTACACTTATTTATTTAAAATTATAATCAATATACTCGTATGTTCTCCATATTTTGATTATGATGGGTGAGATCGATTTTACAGCATATGAAAAGTCCCAAGTCTACCCAGGTTGTGAAATGTGAAACAATCCAGAGGAAAAATTGAAAATTGCTGCAGAAGATTGATTCTATTAAAATTTTCATTGTTTTTGTAAATATCAAATCCTTTAGATACATATTCCTAGAAAATGAGTTGGATAAAAATATTATTTTACAAAGATTTAACATCATTTAATTGAGCTGATTTGCTGGCCTATGTAGTGCTAGTGTTAGCATCTTGGCCTTTCATTCGGAGGTCCCGGGTTCAAATCCTTGTCAGGCATGGCAATTTCACATGCACTACAAATCATTCATATCATCCTCTGAAGGTATACCTTAATGGTGGTTCCGGAGGTTATAAAAACCCAAAAAAAACCGAGTTTATTGACAAATCATTTTTTCTCCTGTTGTTATTCTTCAGTAGTGTTTAAATTCACATTAATTCTTTTCTTGGAATGAAGTTAAACATGTTTGTTAAAAATTTATGAGTAGCCTTGATGGGCTTGCCATATTGAAAGAAAGTGCTTACAGATTGGTATGTAGTAATTTATGTACCAGAAAAAAGGGGCCTGTTAATTAGAAATTCTTTTTTTGGTGAAATGCATACTCTTTTTAAGCACAATGAACCGATGTTTTAAACTATCAGAAGCATTAGATCAAATTGTTAAAGCCTTGTCTGAACTAAATTGTATGAAAATTATAAAGTACTCTGATTCAAGTAAGAAGAAGGAAAACTATTTGTTATGGCAACTCTAATTTGCTAATTGAGAAAATATGAAAATGTTTTCATATTTTCTTGATTTTTGTCTCTAAATCCAGTTAAATTAATATAGAGAATAATAATGTTTTAAAGAAGCAAGATTTTCTAAACAATATTATTTAACCATCGGTTTGAAACCAACTTTTAATATTTTTAATTTTTTAACAGTCACATAAATGAAGTATTCATTTTCAAAAATATAAAACTGGTAAAACAAAAGTCTCTTTCAATGCCTTTATAATGCCAAAATATCTTATAGTGGCCAAAATTTATTATGATAGTATTTTAAATACATTCACCTGGGGACCAGCCAAGCATCTTTGTGTGCTTGTTATACTTCAGATACACCATGTTTCTGTATGTCCAATTTTGTTATGAACAAGACTGAGAAGAGGTGTGATATAAATTTGGATGAGGATAGTGATGGTTGGAAGAGATAGGGAAGTCAATTCAGGAAGGAAGCCATGGCAGATATGCTAAAACCTTAACATTATTAGGTAGAAGAAGAGGAATTAATAGTGTGTTGGTTTGATTTTGTAGCAATATAAAATGACTTTTAATCTATCTATAACTTACAAATAAAGATGTCAGCCTTGGATCCTGCAAAAAAAATTGTAAAAAAAATTACTGGTGATATTTTAAAAATAATTTAATACATTTCATATATTCTTTTAAACACAAAAGTGGAACTATTTTATTTTAGGACTGTTGGAAGAAAAAAGAAAAAACTATTTCTTAAATAGTTAAAAAAACTTTAATTAAATGTATTGGTGTATTCATTTTTCAAGTACTGAATTGGAATTTCAAAACATTGGTTAATTTGCCTACTTCTGAAATTATGAGGTTATACGTATATTTTTTCAGTATTCAATTATTAGAGTTCAAATGTTCATAATATGACAAATATCAAATTTCTTTATCTGGACTTAGAGTAAGATTAAATGGTTGTTGATTCAAAATCAGTTACAGTTAAAATAATTTCCAAGTGTTATCAGTTCCAAGTGTTAATTGTTGTAATCAACTAAACTGTGATTTTGGGTACGACTAATCATGAAATAACTTGTAATATTTAAGACAAAATATTGTTTTTATAGAGAAAAACTGTAAATTGCTATTTCAGTTCATTAAGATTTGTTTACAGATAGCCAAACAACCTGGTTCCAACTGGTTACACAGAAAACAACTAGCTGAAAAAAGACGCATTGAAAATCAAAGAAAAGAATTCTTAGACAAAACAAAACATTTTGGTGAATCTAGAAGAAGAAGACAATTTGAGGAGAAAACAGAAAGAAAAAATTTAATTTCAAGGTTACAATTTAAGGTAAAACAAGGATTAATGGCTGCTGAAGAAGATTTAGAAGAAAGACGAAACATGTAAGAAATTTCACTTAAATTTTATGTATAAAAAAGTTTGATTTTAATATTCATTTAAATTATTGATAAAACATTCAAGCAATTAGCCTTTAAGGACCCAGTTTAAACAATCTCCACTATATTATTAAATTATATTTTTTTCTTTTTTATTTGGGTTAAGGATGGTCATTGTACACTTTATGAATGGCTACTAGCTTAAATAAAGAAGGGTACTAAGTCACTGTAAGTGCTTCACTCTAACTCTAATCATATTTTAGTATTTATTAATTTATATATTTTATAATAGTATACATATATATTATATCATATTTATTATTTTAGTATTAGTGAGAACTGGTGTGAACAGTTATCTAATAGTTGATGTGATTATCAATCTTTGAGAAAGAATCTTAAACTTTTTAAATTTTAAAAACTTTAATTACTCTATTAATGTGATAATAATAATTTTAATAGAATGTCTGTAAATTGAAATATTTAAGAACATTAAGTAAATGTTTTCTTCACAATTTTATCGTAAAGAGATGGTTTCTACAGTTTTTTTTTAATTTTTATGTACCTATTTATATGGTACTCAGCAACTTGGGAAAATATCACTGATTTGATCTGAATGAAACATCGTTGAAACCTTATTATCAGTAAGAGTAATGAATTACATGCCATTTTATAAAATAAAGCATGGATGCAGCATCTATATCTTATTCAAATCAGCTAAGTATTTTTTTTCTTGTTTTACATTATATCATAATGTTGATGTTACAGAAATTAACCACATATAAATCTTCAATATCTTTTACCTGAAACATTTCTGAAATCTCAGGCTCGATTTCTCCTTCTGATAAAAAAATTAATTCTAATGCAAATACTTCCAAGTTATTGCAAATAATTTAACAGTTGACAGTTCTTGGTGATTACAGATACATCTGCCTTTCAGGTCCCAGTTTTTAATTACATTATTTCTGTCTTCATTACAGCACACATATACAATATTTATTAAAAAATAAATTGGATTAATATATAAGTATACCTCTAAATTAACATATAAGCAACAAAATTTTCTGGTTCATAAAATTATAAATACAATAGTTACTTCTTCTTTTAATGATTTATCTTGAAAAGAGCAGTATTATGTTAAAATACTACAATAAAATATTAACTTTAGTTCAACAAAAGTTTAACAGAGTAATACCAGCCTCAAATCAAAGAAAAATTCTGTATGACATTTTTAATCACTGCTTTCAGTGTCTTAACATTTTTCTGCTAAAATTTTGTTAAAATTGTTCAAATTCCTTTAATGAAATTTTAATATGTTTATTATCAATTGATATATTGTAATACTTATATTTTATCATTATGCATCTTAATATTATGCTTATTAATATTTTGAAAATATTCCCCAAGAGAGACTTCATAGTGAAATATTCTTCAGTTCACCTGCATGTGTAGATGTGTATATGTGATAAAATATATACATATGCATATAAATCTAAAAGTTTACCATTTTCAAGATATTTTCATTTTTTAGAGATCCAAAATTATAACACTCCTTTTTTCTGTATAAGTGGCTTAGAAAAATAAAAATATGAAAAAATATATCATTCACACAAACCTTCTATAGAGTATTCATGGAAGGATTATGTCAACATACATTCCTATCTAAAGTTAATGCTTTCTCTTTGGGCTCCCTCAAAAAGTCAAAATGAGTTTTTAATATACAAAAATAGACTATCAGATCATTTTCTGGCCTCCATAAATATGAATTGTGTAGATCTATATTAACAAAATTAAATATTTTAACTTAACCTTTAGTTTATAATTTAATGTGAGGGAATGATTCGTTTATAACATGATATTGACTTCTCCACAATCTTTTAACAATACTATCACAGTTGCCAACTATAGTGAGAAGATGATTCGTAAATAACCAACACGATATCAAGCCTTCTCACAATAATTTATTTAACACAACAAAAAAACAAACAACACTTACAATGCTTAACTAAATCTACATGAAACAATTTTAAACTTTGCGCAGACTACAAAGGCAACGTACCTATCAGAATACATCACAAATGAACCAACCACAGGTCCCTCGACCCGTGTATACTGTACGTCTAGAAAATACTAGAAAAGTCTATTTGCTTCTATTACAAATATCTTCATTATTTATAAATACAATCAATTCTAAACAATATATAAATAATTACAAAACTAATTAATGTAATTTGCGAAATAAAAATTCATTCTTTTGTAAAAATAATAATTCAAACAAAGATACAACTTTATTGTTTCTAGTACAATCCATTACTCTCTATAAGCTTCTAGCAAGTTCAAAATCTGATTACACACACAGAGACTGAATTATTTAAATACTATTATTAAATATAGAAATGAAATATTATTAACAAAATACCATTATTAAATATTATTAACATCACAAATTAACAATGCTTATCATTTTAATTTATGGACTTCAATGTATATGGGAAGTTATAATAATTTTTATAAAAAACTTGTACTACAACAAAATGGACTATCAGATCATTTTCTGGCACCCATAAATATAAATTGTGTAGATCTATATTAATAAAATTAAATATTTTAACTTAATCTTTTGTTTATATTCATGAATACAGAATCTTTGCTAAAAAGAATGGTCACTTAGTCTTAAAAATAATAATATCCATCTTTACTAAATCAGACATAAGTTGAAGTATTGTGCTGATCGATTTGAATACTAGATTGTGGATACCGGTGTTCTTTGGTGGTTGGGTTTCAATTAACCACACTTCTCAGGAGTGGTCGACTTGAGATTGTACAAGACTACACTCCATTCACATACATACACATCATCCTCATTCATCCTCTGAAGTAATACCTTACGGTAGTTCCTTAGGCTAAACAGATAAAGAAAGTAGAAGTATTGTGCTGAGTTATATAAAAACAGTTACTTTGAGAAAGGGTCTTATGCTATTGTTCTCATTTTTAATGAATTACTGAACCATTGGATAAAATCTACCCACCAATCTGTTTAAGTGCAATTAAAAAAATTTACTTTTATATATACAATATTGCTCTGCTGATGAATTTTTAAATAATATTAATTAAAAAGAAAAACCTGAATTATCCGTATTACATTCACAACACAAATATATGTTGAAAATAATACTAAATAGCACGTATTTCACAACTATGTGCAATAGGTGCATAGCACAACTGTGAATTATTTAGAAATACAACTAAAATGGACTTTTACCATATAACTTTTATTTATAATCTAATTTTATATTTATAATTTATCTTATATGATATCAGTACTGATGAGATTTATTTGTTTTATAATTTAAAAATATAATTTCCATAATTCCATAATTCCATTTAGAAAGTGCATTATATATATAATATGTTAAAAATTGCCTGTCATAACATGAATATAGCTTATTTCAGTTTAAAGCAGTATGCACTAGCATCTGTTGGGTTTTTAAATATTATATATTTTGTGGAATGGTGCGAGCTTGCACGTGTGGGCGTGTATGAAGTGAATTGGAAGAGATTGTGAACACTGAATGTAAACAGAATTAAAATGTTTGTTATTTGATTCAATATTATTGTTATAGATTATTTATGAAGGATTGTTTGTTCTTAACATTTAATATTATTATTGAAGGTTACGGAACATGCTTTTACGTGAAGAAACTGCATATACAAGGGAATATGTCGTTAAAGCTCAATCAGTTCAAAAAGAACGATATGAAGAACTGTGTAATCGATTAGAAGAACTTAGATTAGAAAAAGAAGCTGAAAAAAAGAAAATAGTTGAAGAAAAAAGGTTGCAGCAATTTAGGTAATTTAATTCCAAATTAAAAAAATTATGGAATAATATCAATGAGGCTTAGTCTATACTATTTTTGTAATAAACTTTTATCTATATTTCTTAGAATATTTTTTTCAAGATTGTTGTCCCTGATTAAGAAGATTTAAATCGTAACTATATACTGCAGTTGATCAAACATGTTTTAATCCATTTCAATTGACTTAATAAAAACAAAATTTCCTACTTCACTCTTGGTTCATCATGTTTGGGAATAGTAACAATAATTTAGTAAATGGGTTGTAACCATGTATTAGAATAATTTTAAAAATTTAAATTCTTATTCTAATCATAAACATCTAAACTTGGATTTTTTGTTTAATGAATTTACACACACTCAAATAACACTTATCAACTATGATTTTGTTAAATGATAGTGAATAACTGATTCTTGTAGTATTTTTCATACAGATTTCAAATATGAAATCTTCTATTAGCCTTAGCTTTTTTTTTGTAACTACTATTCTTATTTTTGGGTAGTATCATGCATGAACTCTCATAAGCATAGCATTTTGTGAACGTATTTCATTATATTATTTATCAGTTAAATAGTCTATTTATTACAGTCCCTTAACTGTCATCACATTGATTTGTTAGACATTAGTCATCATATTTATTATTTACACATTAATTAAAATGAACAAGAATGTGACTCATTCTTCCTGTTTTCATCTTATTATAAACATATCATCCACTCATCAGTTACTTCTATCATTATATTTACTTATAAAACTGTTGTGCAGACTAGAGAAATATTTTTAATTTTAATCAAATCAAGTGCTAGTTCTCATTTTTGTAACATTGTTTTCTAGTTGGCTTTTGTATTTGCGGTTATATGTTTTTCAATAAAGTGAGAGTGTATGTTTATTAAATTATTATGTTTTAAAGTGTTTCTTTTTAAACAATATCAGTTATTGTAATGTATTGACAATGCCTCACAGTTGAATTAATCATCCAACAATTTCTGCTACATCTATAATGAAGTAATGAATTCTCAGAAAATATATATAACTCCACTGATAAAAAAAATCATACAAACTATATTTTGGATGTAAATTAGATAATCAGGACAAATCTTGGGTTCCTCATATTTGCTGTGCTTCTTCTGTAATATTATTGTCTGGTTGCAAAATGGATCTTGTCACCTGCCATTTGCAATTCCAATGGTTTGGAGAGAACCAAAGGATCATACCACATACTGTTATTTTTGAGTAAAAAAGATATCTGGGATAACTGCTAAAACTACACATACTGTTAAATTCCTTGACATTCCCTCTGCCATGCAATCAGTACCACATAGCTTAGAGCTTCCAATTCCAGTACCATAAAAAAATGGAACCTAGATGAAGATGAAGATGTTGAATCTTGTGGTGACTTATCAGGCAATGAAGAAATAGATCCAAACTTTTTAAAAAAACAGATATATTGAACCCCGCTTAACTAATCAGTCAGAATTAAATGATTTGGTTTGTGAACTAAATTTTCCAAAGAATCAAACAGTAATACAGGCATCAAGACTGAAAGGATGGCTTCATTTACAGCCAAACACTAAAAAAAAGTGCTTTCCATGACAGACAGTCAGAAATTGAACATTTCTTCTCTCAGTATAAAAACTTAGTTTCCTGTAATGATATGGACTCTTTACTGGAAGCTTTGTGATATATGCACCATATATGAGAGAAGAATGTTGTTAGTCAGATATTAGTACAACCAGAAAATGTTTATGTTCCACCACTACACATTAAGCTAGGTTTATTCAAAAATTTTGTTAGAGTAATGGATCATAACAGTGCAAGGTTTCAGTTTCTAAAAAAACATATTCCCTAATATAAGCTTGCTAAAATAAAGGAAGGTATTGTTATACCTTCCTATAACTAATAAGAAACCTAATGAGTGATCTGGCGTTTAAAGAATGTTTGAATGATTTGGAGATTATTGCATGGAAATCATTTCAAAATGTGGTAAACAACTTCTTTTGAAACCATAAGGCCAGTAACGACAGAAAACTTGTGGGTTAATGTCTTCTAAATTACAAAGAGCTTGTATGTAATATGTCATTCAAAACCCATTTCTTATATTCACATTTGAATTTTTTCCCTAATCTTGGCAATGTCAGTAATGAACATGGAGAGCACTTTTATTAGGAGATGTCTACAATGGAAACATGATGTCAGAGAAAATGAAACCCAAAAATGTTGACTGATTACTATTGAAATCTAAAGAGGGACCTACCAACAGCAAATTACAGCAGAAAAAAAAAAAAAAATAAAAAAAAAAAAATAGATTTTAAGTAATTACAAAATGAATGTAATGTATTGTCGTTTTATGTTTACCATATATTTTTTGTTTCAAAAGAAATTTCAATTAAAAAAAATTGACCCCAATAGATTAACATGTATAAATGCATAAAAAATACTACAAGAATCAGCCATTCACTCTCATTTATCAAACAAAAAATTACATTTGTTGATCAGTGTAATTTTATGATGCATTATAAATAATTGCACACAGACTATCCATGATCATTAACCATTATTAAAAATTATCCTTACTTATGAGAAGGTATATTTTTATCAAACAATTTATTGAGAAGTCACCAAAAGCACTAATTTTGGACCAAGAAAATACTTAGCCTAAATAAGAAATTTATTTTTAATTATTTTAAAATTTGTTTTTAAGTGTAACATCCATTCTGTTTTATTGATTAACTATTTTATTGATTATAAATAAATGAATTGTCTAGCAAGAAGTAATATATTTTGGTACTTAGAACATCTTCAGTTTTGATTTAAATTATAACTTTATATAAAAGAAAGCTGGTAAAATATTCCATGACTTTCTCAGCTGCACTGTCAAGTCAAACAATACCTTGCCCAATGTTCTCATTATAATTTCATTTTGCTCTCATTTTTGAATTTCAAACATTGTCTTTTTTTTTTTGCATTTTTTCTAACTTTTATTTTTACAATAAAATAATTCAATTTTTATAAAACAGTAATAAAAATCTGATGTGGACTCTACATGACTTTCTTGTACGCTTATTAAATTACATCTACACATTAAAAAAAAAAATGAAAAGTACATAAAATATTATTTCATTAATAAATTCTGATTTTTTTTTCTTTTGTTATTATTGAATTATTATTTATTATATTTTTTATTACAATCACAGGTTATAATTATTAAAAAAATCAATATTTTAAAATTAAAAAAAGGAAGTGAAGTTGGATTCAGTCTGATGTGCCTTTCCCCTTGTAAGATCCAAATATTTCATTAATTAAAATTTTATTTGGCTGTAACTCTGGAACCAACGAAAATAAGTACGATTTACTGATATATCATTGAAAAGCTCTTGTTGAGGGCTTGTTACTACAGTCAAGAAACAGTCCAAAATCTACATTTTATGGTTTATAGAAGTAGAAATGTACTAACATAAATCGAAAAAACTTTTGTAACTAAATTTTTAAATATTCTTAATAAACATTATAGTGTTAAATACAAAATAAAAAATCTAGATATATAATAAAAATAAAATGATTAATAAATTTTCTCTGAAGAAAATTGTTTTTTTTTTGTGATATATCCCACCTCGTTAATGAATGTTGAAAAAAATTAATATGATCTATGCCTTACATATAGAAATATTTGAGCCAGAAATATGAAATACGTTTTAGCAATATAATGCTTTTAAAATATTTACATAAAGAATTTTTTCAGTCAGCTGCCTCTTTTTTGAATAAGATTGTTTTTGATATATGTTGTAAAAGTAGTTGTCAGTCAAATTTCAAATATAGGTTTCATTCATAGTTACCAACTGATTATATAATAGTAAAATTTATGTAATTTTACTGAAAATAATCAGAATACGACATTTAAAAAATGAGACTGAAATTAATTTTTGTTTTCTACTTTTGTTTGTATCAGATTACGGTGTGAAGATTTACGCAAAAAAATTTTTGATTATAATAGAAGACATATTAATGAGGTTCATGAAGAACAGATGAGAGAAAAATTAGCTAAACAAGAAGCTGAAAAAGAACTTGAAAACATGTATTGTAAGATAATGCAAAAAAATATTGAATCAATGGTAAATATATTCTTTTATTTCTATTTATCTGTATGTGATAACTTTTTTCTATACTGCTTTTTTGCGCATATTACAGATGTGTAATTCAAGTTTGTCTATTGCTCTTTATTTAAAAAAAAAAAATTGTACAGAAAAATGAAAATAGTAAAGGCTGTCATATATATATATATATATATATATGTACATTAAAACAGCGCAGTTGGTGTTCTATTTTGGTAGTTTCTTTTAGGTATACTCTGAATAAATGGCTAGCAGTATTTGAAAGTATATTAATTCTCCATTTACCTTATAACAGTTTTCTATTACTAAAGTAGCCTGGTGGAAGAGCAATCATGTTTATCACTTTCTGCACAAAGGTTTTTTGGAAGAAATCCAGAAGCAAATACAGAAGATAAAAAAAATTAATGATTTATTACATTCCATTGCTCAGTGTGAATTATTAATAGGTTTATGTTTTATCTGAACAACCAGATAATTTTATGATTTATTAAGACCCAGAAAATTTGCACATATACTTTTACATATGCAAAGTGGCATGTAGTTGAATATGTGACTTTGGTCATTGTTAAACCTGATTCTAACTTTCTTATTTATTATAGCAAAGTAATGGACATCTTTCTTAGGTTATAAAAAGGAAGTTAAAAGGTTAAATTTTTAAAATTTGCAGAACTTTATATTAGCTGGATAAATTTTCCAATTTTGATGGAGTTATTCTGCATATGCTGATGAGAAATGGTTTGCATAATAATTTTTGGTTGAGAAAAAATAATAATCATAAAAAGGTTAATTAATATTATACTACATTCAGTATGGTTTTATCTTCTCAACAAGGATGTAAAAATTTTCAGTAGACAGCTAATCTGAAATAAAATTGTGCTTTTCAGCCTCTGTCAAATTTTCTTCACTTACCTCTTTCTAGCATCCTTTGTCTCGTAACATCATTTTTTTATTTTAAATTTCTAGTTTTTTTTTTTGTGTAACTTTACAAAAATTGTTTTTTTTTCACATATTTCAGTCATAGATTCAGTCTGTTAGATTTTTCTAACATAGGTTTAAGATACATGAAAAAATACAATGTTCAGAACTCTATAAACCAAACTTTTCTCCTCTGCCTGATAGTTGAAAAATTTTTTTTTTCATCCCTGCCCCCTGGAGTTTGACTTTGTAGTGGAGTTTGACTCTTTGATGCGTTGTCATTTGCCCAGTGGCTGCTGTATCGTTGCTTCTGCTGATGATGGGCTGCTGCTCGTTGAGGCCAATTCTAGGAATGAACTAGAGATTCGTGCTGGTCAAGCGTGTGCTG
>JAAAKQ030513342.1:11070-37043 GCA_010016005.3 Zanna intricata
TATTTAATGTAAATATATTTATTTAGTATAGATTGCTTATTTTAAATTGAGAGAAATTTTTATTAAAAAAAAAAAAATTGCCCAATTGAAAATATCTGTTTTTAATTGTCTTTATTGTAGTTATGTTTATAGATATGTGGCTGTATTTATAGTTTTTTTTTTTTTTTTTTTTTTTTTTAGTTACCATATTAGTTCCTATTAATAATTTTATTACTGTTGTCACTTTCATTATAATGATACAGTTTCATCTAAAAAAATTTTATTGAAACTTAAAAAAAAGTTGTTTGTTACATTTAATGTTATTGTCTTTGGATTTAAATAGAAGGAGTTATGTAATCTAATCTTTACATTATTTAATCTCCTTATGTAATAAATTTATTGTAAGTACATGGATGTGAATAAAGTTTTTTTTATGTATATTTTATATGTTAGTGGTTTTGTTTAATTGTTTTTGGACTGATTGTTTTTTATGTATGGTATTTTTTTTTTTTTTTTTTTTTTTAGTATGATTACAAATACTTTATCTACTGTGCATTAAAAGTAATCTTATATATATATATGACTAAATCTTTTACTGAATTGCTTTAATTTTACTGTTTGTACCTTTCAGAAGTAATCTTTATTATATATATTTATTTTTCATTGTAAAAAAAAAAAAAAAATTTATTGCACCTTTATTGAAACAAGTAATTTAAAATTACTTTTCTATAGTTCTGTACTTTCTTTTTCCGATCATCCTCAGGTACAATTATTTTTATTAATTTATTTATTTATTCAATGAAAATAAACTTATATTACATATATTTATTTTTCATTGCAAAAAAAAAAAAAAAATTTATTGCACCTTTATTGAAACAAGTAATTTAAAATTACTTTTCTATAGTTCTGTACTTTCTTTTTCCGATCATCCTCAGGTACAATTATTTTTATTAATTTATTTATTTATTCAATGAAAATAAACTTATCTCTTGAAATATAATACTTTAATGCATTAAGGTAATCTTTCAATTTTAGCAGCTTTGTTTAAATTTAATAAATATCTTGCTTATCTTTTAGATTTGTTAACATTTGAAATTGAGAGATGTAGTCTTATAAGACGTAATTCTATTTTGTTGTTTTTCTGAATATTTAAAACAAAAATTTTTATTGCCTCATTGGCTTAGCACATCATTGATTATTAATCTTTTTTAGGTTTAATCTGTAGAAAAGGTCTGGATTTAATGGTGAAATTGAGGTTTCCCTATATGTAAAATCCATTTGTTAAAAAAATAGAAAAATTAGAAGTTAAATAGAAAATTTTATTATTAGAGAATAATCCAGTCCCTTAGACTGAAAACTTTATTTCTAGAAAAGCGGATCGGTATATGTTTATCTCTAATATAAGTGAATATTTGTATTTTTTTTTTATCATATGTTTTTTTTTTCAATTTAACATGTTCTGTCATTTTTTGTTGTATGTGTATTTTAATTAATACAGAGATTATAGTTTTTGAACAATTACATTAAATTTACATTGGTTATAGTTACCAGTCGCTAACTAAATAAGTGATTATTAGTATGTATTAAAATTACAAGTATTTTTATTTGTTTGTATATTATAATAAATTAAACTAAGAGAGTAGAGTAGTAGAGTTGCTTGCAAGGTGCAAATCAGCAATATTTCTATCTATAAACAAAAATTTGTTATGTAAAAAAGTGATAGTAAAATTTATTTATTGTGTGTTTATTGAAATACGAACATTTACTATTTTTTATTAGTTAAAAAAAAAACATGTAATTTTCATTTAAACAATAAATTAAAAAAATCTTTGTATTATAAACAGAATATAGTCCATGTTGATATATATATATATATATGAACTCTAAAGATTGATGTATATTTTTAAAATAGTTGTTATATGTTTGATTGTAAAGTTCTTTATTTTTTAATTATTATTCTTATATATTTTTATAGTATTATATGTTATTTATTTATATTTATAACAATTGTGTTGCAGTAAGACTGAAAATAAATAATTATGAATAAGTAAAGTTGTACAGTTAAAAAAAAAAAAATCAATTATGCTGCTTGTTTACAACAAAATAAGTAAGTAAAAATATATCATCGACATTAAATATAGGATGGAAAAAATATTAACATATGTAACTAACTACACATACAAACACAGTTTTATATATATATATATATGTATTTATTTATATGTATGTTTTATTTTAATATAATTTTTCTTAATCAAAATAAACTATAAATACAAATATATCGTTTTAATAACTATCAAATTCTTCATAACCAAAACTTAATACAAATGTTTTTTTTTTCTGTATAAATAAATTATTGCGTTTCATCATATGTAATGTTGTTAATATGAATTTATTAATCATTATTATTATTATTAAATAATTTTATTTATTAGATATTATGTTGTAACAAATATTTTATTTCATGTAAGTTAATTTATGACAAATGTTAAATTAGTTACAAGCTGTATTTTATATATTAGGTTTGGTAAGAACATTTAATAAAATTATTTGGCACAGCCTGACACTTTGATCCAGTTTTCAGAACCTTTCTTCAAGTTTTGTCAACTTTGTATTGTGTTATTGACCTCCTGATCGATAGTGAATCTCTAAAGAAGCTTCTTGAGCATATTTATCTTGATATTTTATTGAATTTTTGTACTCAGAACAGTAGTGTGAGTAAACACTGTCCTGGAAAAACAGAGAGAAGTCTAATGAATCTTGTCTTGGGAAAGAATGATAGTTTCAATTCATCCTTTAAAATTGTCATACAATTTACTGTTCTTTGTTCTATGGGAAAATGAAGATAAAGAATTCCATGTAGCATGCTAAAAAATTATCCTATTATTTGTCTTGGTAAAAACATATTTTACATGGTGTAGTTAAATTTGGATATTAATGCTGTATATTTGCTCTCTATGAATGCATTATATACCAATCGTATAAGTGTCTTAACCTGTATGTTTAGGGAAGTGGTTTAACTTTCTTAATTACACTCAATGTAAGAAAGTATACTAATTTTCAAAGCTTTCTCCTTATACTGGTTTTTAATTATTTAAACATCTTGAATCAAGTAACCTGTCTATTAATGTAACGCTTACCTACTTCCTACCCTGTCATGTTAAATCTATCTAACAGAGAAATAATAAAGAAGCCCATACTGCTGATGACAATCTTAGTCACATAAGTTTTTTTTCTTTAAAAGGCTAGTCTGGAGCTACAGATAGAAAACAAAGTTTTTTTATTCTTAAGTAGGTCCATGGGCAACCCCCAGATAAGAATTCATTTACTGGCTCTTCAGAACTTAACATCCCCAACATGGACAACCAAGCAGGCTGAAATCTGCTTTCACAGAACCATTTTTTAATGGGGATGAAGGAACCAGCGATTAAGGAAAAAGGATGGAAAGTGAGGAAGAATTATCTATTTTTTGGCATAGTTTACTATCTCTACCTGGATCCATGATATAAATGGTAAATACAGACTGATTAAACTAAACAGATTCTTGACTAGGTTACACATATCTGTAACCAGATAGGTTATCTGGACCAGATAACCTATCTGGTCATTTTTTTGTTTATATTTTTAGTACTGTCATTTTCTGTGTTTGCAATTTGTTTGTTGTTTTATTATGTTACATCTGTTATTTGTAATTTCATTCATTGCAATATTTTTTTTTTATCTAAACAAGTATTTTCATGTAATCAATACTTTGTTGCAATTTCTTAGTTTAAGTCTATTTGTCTATTTTTAGATTATTTGGTTAATTTTGGAAGGTTGTATAAAATGAATTTTCAAATACTATACTGTTTTTATTTTTTATGAAGAATAATAACAATTGTTAGATCTCTTGAACTCAGACAGTAGAAATGTGAATTTTTTTTAATGATAGACTAGAATATGCAAGAATTCTTCCTTAAAAAAAAAACATTTTTAGATTGAATGTACTACGTGATCATAGAATATGGTGCAAAGAAATTTGGCTTAAAATCACTTACTTATTTGTTTATTAATAGCTGTAAATTACTTTGTTATTATGAATTAACAATATAATTCATAAAAAATCTATACTTAATAAAAATACATAATTAACTTTTAAGACATGCTTAACTTTTAACCATGTTCACTAAATAGGTACTTAATTTAACCCATGCTTCAAACATTATTATTTTATACGTGTTTATTATTTATACTTGCATATTATTGTATACTAGTTTGTTAACTGAATGTACCCCAGTAAAGTGAAAAAATCACAGTTTATATTTGTTTACAAAATAATTTTTACAGTCAGCATAAAACTTGCTGCAGATGCTATCATTTTAATTAAAAATTAAAAAAAGTATTTATAATTTATAGGAAATGCATGCTAACTGGGTAGGTACACTGAAACACTCCTTCTTTCTACATTTCTTATGCATTACATTTTCTTGCAGATTCCTTGTTACCAAACAACTAACACCCTTTTATAATATACAAGGTGTGGCTAGAAAATACGGGATTTTTGCTGTAACATTTTTATATTTTTTTTTAACAACTTTCACATTATCCCCTTCAATATACTCCCCTCCATGATCCCTATACTGCTCCATTTGAATTTTCCATTGTTCAAGACAGTGTTTCAGGTCATTTTCTGAAATCATGTTCATGACCTCTGTCACTTTTTTTTTCACAGCTTCAACCATCTCAAATCTAGTTTCTTTCAATGCTTTGTTCACCTTCAGGAACATAAGAAAGGTCACATGGGGTTAGGTCTGGTGAGTAGGGTGGATATTCCACCACAGGGATCCCATGCTTAGCCAAAAACAACTTACATCAGTGCAGTGTGGGCTAGAGCATTGTCCTGATGAAGAATCCATGATTTGTGGATCACAACTCGCTTTCTTCTTTGTCACTCATGGAGAGTAGTTAGAACCTCAAGATAATATTCCTTATTCATTGTTTGACCTTTAGGATGTACAAGATTGCTTATTTGTTCTAAGAGAGAATAGGTCTCTGTTGCGGACTTGCCGAGTTTCACTTAAAATTTCAAGTTAACACGTTGCTCTATTAAAATGCCTACAATTTTTCTGACGAGCGGTAGATACATGATCCGACACAAGCGAAGGCTGAGACCCGGCTGAGCAGGCTGTAGTTGTCACACTGGCTGGAATGTAAAGGGGAGATGTCGTGCAAACTCAACAATGTGGCGTTTGACCTTGAGGCTTACGCTGTTTGTCTTACAAAAAAAGAGTCCTGTTACTTTCTAGCCACAACTTCTATATCTAATGCATTTTTATCTTAGAAGTAATAGGAAATATGCAAATAATGATATAATTAATCCATTAATAATTGCAGTTAAGAGTAATTGCAGAATATTCAGATAATTATGTTATTTTCTTTAATATAATAATATATTGTACCAATGTCATGGTACTTTACATATTTGTGAGTTGGTAACCAGCTGATGTCTTAAACATATGAAGGAGAATTTCTTTCCAGTTTGTAGAAATTACATCATCATAATCCTTGTGTGTGTATGTTTTTTTTTTGTTTACTCACAAACTAAAGCAGAAATGTTTCTCAGAAACCTCAAATGCCTAGACAAATTGAAATAAATATTCCTTCTCCCCTATGATAATTTTTTTTTATCAATCTACCAGATTACAACAAATCCTAAGGCATCATTCATTGAATTCCAACACATCCTGGTGAAATGTAGCTTGGCATTTTTGTATGTGAATAGTTTAAATGTCAACAGACAGACATTGGCTGTTTGTCGTATGCTAGTTTGCTAAACTACTTACATGCACTCTCTTCTAACACAAACATGGGACCAAAAGTATTAAAAAATATTAAAGATATTTTGTTAATAAATTTATTAAAATATGTTATTGGAAAAAGCTGTAGTTATTTATTAAAAATTTATTATTTTCAGTATTTTTAATTAGAATTCTAAAATTTATATTGTTTGTTAAAATGTAACAAACATGTTTGTTAAAATACAGTTAGTTTTTTCACCTTTATGGGAGGCATATAGGAAATTTTTGAGCTATTACATTGACATTAATGAGAAACAATAGTAGAATTTTTATTTATCTCTTTATTTTCATCTTGAATGCCCCACTGTACATTTTTTGAAGTTTACCATCACATTTTCTTTAAATTATTTATTTTTCTCAAGAATTGTAAATTATGATTGTATTAACTCAATATGGATACATTTTCATATATCAATCATTAATGGGGAAAACAATATGAGGTGTGCTGATGGCATTTCCCAAGTACATAAGTTTTTACATTATCATACAAAATTTTTGACTTTCTTTTAATTAAAAATCATCAATATTATTGGACTAATGTTTTACATCATTTTTGACATTGTTTATTGTCTGTCTGTTATAATTTCATGCAGAAAATTCTTAAATTTTGTGAAAGATCACAAAAAGTGAAATCTTAAACCAAATATTCTCACAATTTTCTTTGTTTATGAACTGAAGCAAATTATTATTAACATGTCGACCTAATCCATGTTTTCAGCTTGCTAGAATGTTTTTCAATTTTATTAAACTCCCTAAACCAATTTTCTCATTATTACATCACACCAGTTTCACTACAAACATCATTAATTAACCAATAAATCTCTGCTAATTTCATATTTTATGAATTCAAACAGTTAATTACAAACCATGTTTCAAAACCAAAAGTCCTTTAATTACATTAAATGAATAAAATATCTGTAGCAAGCTATTGTAAGAAAGATTTTTAGCACACATGTGAAAAGAGATAACCAAAGTTCTCTAGCATCTATATTTGGAAATGGTTCTTATTTTGCAAGTGTGCTGCATATAATAACTTACCGAGAGAAAAAAATTTCAATGATAAAAAAAAATTTCTTTGTCCTGTTTTGCTAGATAATAAAAATATTTAAAATTGTTAAATCATAAAAAAAAAAATCACTTTCAAATTAATGAATTATGTTCTTCTGAAACCCTTTTGGAGTCAAGTATCAGCACCTTTTTAAGTGGAATCTTAGTTCTAATATATATTTTTTATGTTTAACAAAATAAATGAGCAGACAATATAGATTGTATGTTTAATTGCACACTTTTAAATTTAGGTCAAAAGTGCTATGAGAAATTTTACTGAAGAAGATACTGATAAAATTAATTATAAAAATTTTAAAAACTGTTAAAATTAGTTCTCTATAAAAACAAGTTTTCTTAATTAAAAGTAAGCTGTTTAATATTTAATAATATTAAATTATTATTATTATTATTTTTCAGGTAATATTTTTATTTTTTATTTGCTAATAGATAAATATTTTAGATTTTTCTATGTTGTGAGTAGAATAACATTTTTTTATTAAAATTAAAATTTAACTTTACTGTCTGTATTAAAATATTTTTAATAGAAATTAATAATAGTATATACATTATATGTAAATTTCATTTGGAGTGATTTTATGAATAAATAAATAAATAGCGTATTATATATATATTAGTAGTATCCTGCAATAATTTTGTAGTATGATAATTTTGCAATAATTTTATTACTTCAAAAATAAGCAAAAAATTCTATTACATGTGGCTATATTAAAATAAAAAGTTTTAGATAAAATGTTTTTAAACTTTTATATTTTAAGAGAAGTATATTGTATTGTAATTTTGTATTAAAAAAAAAAAATAGTACGTATTTATTAATAATAAATTTATGAACAATTTTGTTATACTGTTAAATTAGTTAATTTGTTTACAGAATTATGCAAAATTCAGTTAACTTAAATTATTGGAGTGGATTTCAATATAATATTATTTATGAATGAACTCTGGATCATTCCTTCTAATTTTACTAATATAATTATTTACTACTACCACAGCCACTTTAACTCTAGTAAACTTCTGACCTCATCTTTACAAGTTCCCTGATTTATTTCTTCTTCCTTTATCATTATTGTTACTCAAATCCTCAATAGGTTTCCTCTTATTAAGTTTACCAATCCAACTCATCTCCAAGTGTAGTTTTCCTTCCTAGGTATCTCATAATATTACATTACTTTCTTTGCATAGAATATTCCCCATTTATCACAAACATGCAACTATTTTATTATCACAATTCTTGTTACTATTATATGAAACGTGTGTTTCTTAGGTTTATTTATTTATTATTATTATTCATATCCAGTTTTCATATGAAGATAATTTATCCTAGTAATTTTATTTTTAAACTCTTAAGTTACTCTTCTAAGGTTCTTAAAAGTTTTTGAATTTTGGACCCCATAAAGGAATAAAAATTATTGAAGATTTTTTTTTTTTTTTAATATGTTGCTCACTAACTTCTACCTGTAATTGTTTATCTTCAGTCCATTTTGAATTTCTTTTTTTTGTATTACTTCTATTCACCATAATTCTGAGGTTTTTGATTGTTATAGTAATTAAAAAATGTTATGATTTATTTTGTTGCGATCATGTAAAGAACATTTTTAATAGTTTCTAAATCCTTTTGTATAATTTATAGAATATATAAGTGCAGTTATTTAATTCCATATTATTTACTTGAATATAAATGTGAAAGTTTACTCTTATTATTTCTTTAACAATATTTCTATTCTCTCATTCTTCAAGATATTATTATATTATTTCTTAAGATAAATTCTTTCATTATATTGATCAGTACATAGTGTAGATAACATAGTTTAAAAAATTCATTTTTTTTTTTTAAATAAGGCTAAATAAGTGATTTAACTTAAAAAATGAATAAATGTTCAAAATTATTATTACTTTCTAAATGTGAAAATATGGTTAACACACATTGACTACTGTACCAACTACTTATCTCCTTACAAGTGTTCACAGTAAACAAAAAAAAAAAACCACCAACAGTAAAATTCAATGTCACTTAGATGCGATATCAGTTGTATAAGATCAATATGGCTGAACCCTAAAAAATAGACATATTTACAACTCATAACACAAATAGTTCTATTAATGGCTGACAAATTGTGTTAGAAGAGGTGAAAACTTAATAATATACCGATACCAGTGTCATGATACTTGCACAATTACTTGCATTGAAAAAAGTACCGCATCGAGTTATGTCAACTGAAGAAAGTTGAAGGATTCGGTTACTAAAAAATTAAAGTATTCACAAGTATACCAAAAATTTTGTACTGTGTTTATTTAGGAACTATAAACACAGACTTAACATTTGAATTATCTTGAAATATTAGTAGCTTAAACATTGTAGTTGTAATATGTTAGGGAATTTAAAAATATCGTATTTTATTTACATTGTGTACTATATTTCTTGATAACCTAACTTGATAACTAGTTATATATTTACTACATTTCTATATATGTACTATATTTCTTGATAACTGGTCTTTACAGTACAGCAAGAGTTTTTTACTGTTGAATTGCTAATATTTACTATGTTAATACTAAGTTATTTTGTGTGTGTGTGTGTGGATTAATTTTACAACATTACCAATGTTTTGTACCACCGTAAAATACAAATTTTTGAAAAAAAGTGTAAGTACATCCTGTTATAGTAATTCTTGTTTTTAATATAAAAAAAAGCCAATAATATATATGTCTTATGGTTAACTGATAACTATGTCATAGTCTGTACTTCTTTTTAGAAATTTAATTTTAAATTAAATAAATAAAGGTTATGTTATATTTATGTAATATCTCCATTTGGTGTTGTGTATTGTATTTCAATACGTAAAACATGTTTATCAGAATTGAATATATTCAAATCTGTAAAATATTGTAATCATCTCTGAAGGCCAATAAACTTATAAGTAAAGAAAAAAAAATGACAAGAATATTTGAAAATTAATGTAATTATGCCTTTATAGTGCAGTAATTAAGTTCAGTAAAATGATTGTTTACATATTTGTAAGTAAAATTTACAGTACTGTGCTGACAATTAAAAAAAAACAGAGAAAAAATGTTTGTGTGTAAATATGCTGATATTGGATAAATATCACTTTGATGATGATGATAAAACACTTTGAAACGCATATATATTTTAAAGAATTTTTTTGATTATACAAATTTTTGTTCATCTGAATAAAACATCATCCCATCAAATACAGATAGATTTTTATTGTACACAACATTTTTTTTTTTCATAATTAAGTTAAGACCAGAGAAAATATTCTAATATATTATATTTCTTAATTAAAATCTAAATTGTAATTTTTCTAATTTAGATCATGGTTGTGAATGTTTAGTTAAAAAATTCTAGTTAATTAAATTATTTAATCAATTTTTAGATTAATATTGACTGATGTTGAAGTGTTTCTAGTCAAAATCTGATCTCTGTAATTTGAATAAAGTATTATGCTGGTTATTAATTATTCAGACAATCTGCCGAGGAAATTTTTATGGTAATACATTCACTGTTTAATCTTGTAATGATTTTTGAAGACTGTTTGTTGTAATTATTATAAACTAGACAGTCAAACAGATTTATATTTTATTATATTCTTTTACGCACTTAGATTGTAAAAATATACCTTTATTTTGTATTATTATCTATCTATTAAGTATTACATCTTAGAGATGGTTGTTCACTGATTATATAACATTTAGATGTAGAATAATTCTCATTTGCTGATTGCTTGTAGATATTATTATTAAAAGAAATTATATACTTGAAACATTATTTTTTTAACACCATTTCCTGGAGGTATCTTCTATCATTCTGCATACATTACTGCATTGTAGTCTGAAGTTGTCATGACAGTCCAATATATTTTTAAGGATAACTCATCCCTCACTATCTGTTTCAGTCTGCCACTTTTCTGGAATTTGTGATAAATAAAAACTGTATTTAGGCAGCTGCTGAGAAGGTTCATTTAAGTCTAAAGAGTTAGCAGGCTGTCAAAAATCTTCAAATCAATGTGATGCAGCCCAGGAACAGAATGCAACCATTAAAAGTTATTGTCTCTACTGGCTCCATCGTGCTGAAAACAAAGTATATTATGATCAGACTTATGATGATGGAGCTATGGTTCTAGAAAAGCCTAAGCACTTTCTGTAATGCTCTGGTGTAACTGTGAATTCAAAATCATTGTGAACGTCAACAGAATAAGTTTCTATGATTCCATGGAATAAAGTATCACAACAAATTTTTTTTTTCTTTCATGGTATAAAACACTTTCATGTTATCATCACTCGGGTATGATATTTATTCTACATAAACTGGACCATTAAAAATTAATAAAAAAACTAAAGACCTGATCCACACAAATACATTTTCAAAGTAAACAGCCTGAAGTGCACGTTAAAAGCGTAAGAACACCTCACTTCATAGTAGTCTTTCATGAACATTTTCATCAGCCCAATTGTGACAATTTTGTTTTTTGATTTCACATTTCTCAACACAGTAATCTCTCACGAATGTAACCTAAGTTAAATTTTCAAGGTTTATCATTAAAAATAATAAAATTATTATTGGCCCCAGAGTGGTTTGTAACTGATCTCTCTGGAAGTAGCGTCCTTAACATCAGGATCGTGAAATCTGTGAATCATTACCTGTCCAATTGGGGTTTAGCAATGGTAAGCTAGTTCTCCAGAACTAGGTGCAGGGTATGTGAGCCATGTCATTATTGCATGCATGATGATTTTTCCAGCTGTTTGCAGGAGAGAGTGACCACATGATTCCTTATGGGTGCACAGCTGCCTATGTTTTGTGCTGTGCCTTTATGCTGGTAGTTTACTTAGATATTCACTGTTGTGTTGTGGCAGGGCTGGTGACTTATATAGCAAGCTGCTCATTGATCCTGCAGACCGAATTGGCAATGGTTCTCATATTTAATTTTTTTGCCACAGGTCAATCTTCTGATTAATTACACTGTCCAGACAGTGGCGTGGTTGAGTGTTGGCCTTTGGAGAAACCCTAAGGAATATCCCAGATACAATAGCTTTGCTTTCCATTCTGTCCACAGGGCATCTAAGGACTTCAGTCCAAATCAGGGTGTTGCATGTTTGTGTGAATTGCCAGCTGCCCTCATGCCTGTATTCTTTTGTTACCCTCAATGGAAACAAAAAGGTGAAGTACACAAAAGGTTTTTCTAACAGTATAGACTCAAGGATACAGTTCTTTCATAACTAGAAGAACAGTATAGACTCAAGGATACAGTTCTTTCATAACTATCATCTTCTACAAACTGAAATATAGATTTCAATGGAACAATTCATGAATAGTGATATTTGAGACACCAGGCAAGCCTGTTATTTGTTCTGTTTTGCTGTAAATATTGTGGACTTTGTAACACAGGTACCCTAATCAATTCAATATTTTTTTCAGTTGTGGCTGAATGATTCCAACAAAGTTTTATCTTATATACAGAAGAATTTTGGCAGAAGTTTCTGCCAACAAATACATTATACTTCTCCCTCCAATTCTTCATTTCTACTCTAACTTACTGGGCTACAAAGTTGTATGCTGTCTTCTGCCTATTAAACACCTTAAAATTGTTTTTTATTGGAAATCCCTTGTATAATAGGACTGTAAGAGGTTTTGTTTTTTTTTTTTTCTATAATAAAAAAAAAACTGTCATTATTGCTGTGGAAAGCACATGTGTAAGGAATGTAATTCTGAAGTCACTTGCAGAAATTTAAGACTTAAAAAAAATCTAATAGTATTTTTACAAATGTAATGTATTCTAGCGGACAGTATTTACTATAAATGAATATTCATTCTACTGTTTTTTTTTTTTTTTTAGAAAAACTTTTTCTATATTAAATGATGACTTTGTTTTTGTTAATTATTTGTTTCTTTTTCAGAATCATATGATTCTTTATTAGTGTTTATATTCAAATTAAAATAATTATATAAGAATTATATTCATAAATCTAAAACTTAAATAATAAATTATAAAGAGATTTATTATTATTTATTTATAATATTATTTAAAGTAGTATATATAACTTTATCTAATTTACATTTTGTTGTTTTTAGAAATATATTTAGTTATGTAATAAAATTTCTTTTTTTTTTTTCATTTTTAATTATAAAATATGTGTGTTTGTTTACAACTTTGTGTTATTGATAATCTATTTATTTATTTTACATGAATGAATACTTGGAAAAATATTTACGCAACAGTATTTTTATTGCAGTTTTCCTTTTTTTTTTTTTTTTTGTAATGATAATACATAATTCTGATTATTTATACCACCTAATTCTGATTCATTGTTATTGTTTGTAGATTTTTTTTTTTTTAAGGAAATTATTGCTCAGAATTTTTGTAATGATACTAATTAAAATACTATTTTATATTTTTTGACTACCTAATTAGTATTAGTATTGAAACTGTTAAAAGAGAGTAATTGTATTTTTACAGAGATAAAGAAAAAAGCATATTTATGTAACTAGAACTTAGAAATTTTATAAAACATGCTTTTATAAAAAGAAAGTCATTTTAAATCATAAAAAGCCTGCTATTTTTTAAATTACAATATCTTCCAAAAACAAGAAAAATTTATATATGTATGTATAATATTTTTATATTTTAATGAAATAAAATAATATTTTGTTGTACGTAATAGATGTATAGTTAATTTTTTTATTTTAATGAATGTACTGCACTGATGTTGCAAATCAAGGCTGGAATGGTTATTATCTGAATTAGATATGGTATAAGGCTGTGACTGTGAATTTTGTGTTTGTAAATTTATTCATTGGAACGAGTTATGTTGTATTGTAAAATACCAATGATTAGAAGTAAATGGGATCAAACATGGTTTCACGTGTTTATTTGCCTCAATTTTTTTAACCTCAATCCAGTGTTCCATATTATCGGTTAATATTATAATTAATTTCCCAATAAGTGGCGACTAGATTGTATAATGCATGTTTCCCGCAGAAGAAGGGATCATTAAATTATTGTTTTGTATTTTTGTCACAAGCTTTCTCATAATAGTGATGTTTGTAAAGCGACTAAAATTCTAAAGACAAATAAAGTTTCTTTTTCTAACAATACTGTTAGTCCCAGTAGTGAATAGAATATGGTGTCAGTTTTAGGACTGAATATTATTTCCATTTTGATTGGTTTGGCAAGCTAAAGTATACTTAACCCAGTGAAGAAAGCAGTAGGAAATAACTTCACTTTCTTTAGTAAGCCATTAAATGTTTATTGTTCTTGAGGATAATTATATCATTTTCACAAATAACTTTTGACTTAGCTCAGTTACCTGCAACTATTATGGTTATGGTATTTACCACAAATACGATTAATTAGCGAGTCCAGTTTTCAAGAAAAGTTAACTATTTAAAAAGATTATAAAATATTGAAGTCTTTTATGACAATAGGAATTTCATTAAATTAAATGAAAAAATATTTATGTAATGAAAAATATAACATAATTTTCATAATCATTTATTAAAAACCACATAAATTTCAAGTGAATTAAGAATATTATGAATAAAAGTCATACAGTATAGTAATCCTACAGTATATTATGTATGAAATATCTGTTAAAATATTATATTGCAGTTAATAAAATTTAAAATAAAATATTACGAAAATTTTAGAACTTAAAAATCTCACAAATTGAAAATCAAAGAAAATCAAACTTAATAAAATATTAAATAAACTAAATTTAAAAGAAATAAAATAATCAGTCTAATGCTGAGAAAAATTGTAAAAAAAAAAAACTATGAAATCCCCATGAAGTAGATAATTAATTACAAATCAAAATTATAAAATAAATTAATTGCTTATGTCATCTTGAAAACTAATCAACATGATTGTTGGCTGTAGTTGCATTAACTTATGAATGATATTTTCATTTCAAAATACAATTATTTTATTTATTTCAGTAAACTTTAAGGCCAATTTTCTTAAAACTAGCCAATATATCCATCATCAGGAAAATATAAGAAGTTGCAGATGTAAAGTCAGAAGAGATTTTTCTTTTACCAAAAATTTTTATGAAGAAATTTCATTGAAGAAATATACTAAGATTTTTTTAAGTCAAGCCTGATTCCTCTACAGATGTAGCACCATAAAATCAATTTTTTTATAGTACACATCTTTTATTGATGATTTACTACAATGGCTTTGCTTTTCAGTTTTATAGAAGAAATCTTATTGTTAATGGATGCTAATAAAGTTTGTCAGGTCTGTTTAAATCCAGCACTGGCCAACTGGCTAGCCAGTTACTTGAAAATCTTTGACAGTCGTGCTTTTGCCTTAATATCTGCAACCTTTTTCTCTTTCTTTTAAGTTAAGACTACCTTCATGATTTGAAAAATTCCTTAAAACTACATCTTTTTTATAAAAGGTAACAATTTTTCATTGCTTTTGGTCACACACCTTCTTTAATATGGTAGGGAGTTGTCCTTTAGGATTCTTGCTTCATTCTTATGCGGTCCTTTCTTCTGGTTGTTAAGATTGCATTTCGTGGAATCTGCATAGAATGGAAGAATGCTATGTCAAAAAGCTGAGTTATTAAATGGGTTGAGTTACTGGGATGGAATATAAAATTGATATTTCCATCACAAACTTTTATTATGTCCAGAAACAAGTGCAGTAATATTCCCAATTATATTTTTACTTGAAATTTTCTCAAAAAATTATAGGTACTGATTTCATCCAATCTGCAAAACAATACAGTTGGACCAGTCAAATTTAGTTCCGCACCTTCCTTTGTGCTTTCATACAAATGTTGCGCATAATATAGAACAAGGGTACAATAGCTTTCCGTATCTAATGCAGTAAACTTATATAAGGTTTTATAAACTAGGTTTTACAGATTTCATAACAGTTCATCATTTGTTCAGGATATTTACAATTCTATACATTAACTTGAATCTTTCTGGATCATCAGAAAGATTTCTTTCACTATTGTTGATAATGTTAATTGGAGGAACATTCTTCTTATCATCAAAATATTCATTTACAATTTCAGTAGATAATGCAGTACATGCTGTTTTTATATTTTGTGCCATTTTTTATGTCAAAGTTTTTTTGTAAAGTTAAAGAAGTAATACACCAAATCACAATCCATCATGCTGTTATTGATTTTTTTAACAGTCTTTTGCTTTTGGTCATGGAGTTCTTTTATTAACAATAAACTTAATGAATGTACCATGTGACCCAGTCCTCACCAAATTTGAAGTTGATTAAAAGTAACAGATTTCTTGATCTTCTAATTTACTCTGTTTATCTCTTTTTTTAAAGTTGCTTTCTTTCAGAATGTTTTTATAGGATAATATGATTGATATAATATTTTTCAGTAGCTTTTAAAAACCTAATACCGATATGAGTTGAAATTAAAAAAATAAATAAATAAATTTTCACAACTGAAATCGTATAGGTTGTGGGATGAATAGAAACATAAAATTAGATATTGTTTCTTTTCTCCCACACTTTGTAAACTTGTGATGTCCCAAAATGTGAAAATTGTGAGCAGCTAAATTATAAAAATAGATAATTAAGGTAAATTAAATTTTATAGGACTGTATGTTATAAAAAAATATGGTTATTTTATTATATTTTTAGTACTTTTTATATTTATGTTTTGTTATTTAGTATTTGTTTGAAAGGTTTTTTGAAAATTCATGTATCACAATAATCTAAACAAACAATTTCTTCACAGATGCTATAATTGACAGTACTGCTTACATGACAAAAAATGATTTCCCTTCTTTCTTGCTGTAGGACCAATGTTAAAAAATTATATTTCTTCAGCTTGGCCTTTAGTCACCCATGTTAAAATCTTTTTGTGAAGTTTTGTTCCCATTCACCTCGTTGTCTCTATTGGTCCCATCTAATGATATTCAGTCATAATAGTTATTTTACCAGGTTGTTCATTTAACATTTATTTCTGATACACTTAGCTACAATGGATAATAAATTTTAAATTGTGTGGTTATAGTAAAAAAATATTTTTATTTATTAATATATTTATTGAACAGATGATGAGTAATTTGGTGTTAACTTTGAAGAAGAATCACATATATGAGAGCCAAAGGCACATAGATAAATTAATATTCTCAACAGTATCTTGTATCACTGCAGTTTCAATTCAAATATTTTATTAATTATGTATAATTTTAAAAATGGTTATTGCGTAATATATATATTTTTTAATTATATCTTGTCTAAAGTTTTCTCTAATAACTTTATGATAAATTGCGATTATGTTAATATTTGTATTTAAATCAAAATTTCTGTGGTGTTAAACATGTAAAAAATCACTTGAATTTTAAAAATATTTTTGTGACAATTAAACCATTTATTGTTCTCTTTCCTTTACTTTTGATTTTAAGTTTTTATGCTAAAATAAAGGCTTTTTTGGAAATTATACGGTCACCCTGAGTTAAATTGTATTTTAAAGGATACAATCAGCAAACACAATAAATTACATTTATTCATAAACAATTTACAACCAGAGAGATTTTTGAGTGATAATTACACTTTCAATTTTTAAAATCATACCCTGGATCTATGGCTGATAATTACTAATAGGTATGATGAGATTCAAGAAAAGCTGACTAATCTCCAATAAACAGATTCATCTGTTTTAGGTTTAAATGTTATTTTTATCTTGAAGTTATTGTTACTTAAATGGATGTTTTAATTATTATTAAAAGTATGTAATTTAATTACACATAGCATCTAAATAATTGATTGATCAGTTTTTGATCCATTTACAATTGTAAACTAAAGTTTTTCTAATTCAACATCAAGTTGAAGTCGTTAAGTAGGGAAGCTACTTAAATATTTATTTAACAGATAAGAATCTTATTCTGGATGAGCTACATCTTAAGATGTGGATTCTAATTCAAATAATTTATTGACCAACTCTCACTATCTTGATGAATATTAACAGAGTTGTACTTAGTTTAAAAAATAACATTGCAATGATAAAAAAAAATTACTTGGTACATCTTAAGTTAAAAATGACTAATTCTTGTGCAAACTAAATTTTGATCATTTATTTTAACTATCTGAAATAGTTTAATAAATTTGTATTAAATTAGTAAAACTGTTAATTTATTTTTAAAATTTAAGTACAGTAAATTTTTATTTTCATCTGCATTTCAATTTACAGCAAATTTTCTTAAATGTTAATTTATCTTTAATTTACCCATTTGTCTTTAAACTAAGACTACTAATATCTCAATTGAAGGAGCTGCATTCATAATTAACTGAAAACTTCTGGAAGAATGATTTTTATCTAATATGTAAGTGTAAACGCTTGTGCTTGGGAATGTGAAAATGTTGTTGAGTATGAAAAACCAATTATGATCACAGTTTGAGCCCAATTGAAAGTGACTTAATTGATAATTTTTAATAATTTTCTTATAACCATTCCTCAAAAATTTTGTCCTGATCAGTTTAAAGTTTTTCGAGTTATGAACAGAAATACAAACAAGTGTTTATTAAATTGATAACCTCCTTTCTTCTGAAATAAAAAATTAAATTTTTATAAAAGAAAATTAAACAATAGAAATAGATGAGATAAACAATAGAAATTTATGAACAAATAGGAATCTCTTATTAGCAGGACTATGACATATCTTATAGTTTGATGTTTATTTACATTTTTATTATTTGCAGATTATTATCTGCATTTTGTATGCCTTAATTTTTATTTTTCTTAAATTTAAAGTATTATTTAATTAAATTTGTAAATACACATATTTTTTCTATATTTAATAGAAAATTACAAAGTACAATAAACTATTTAAAAAAAAACTTAAAAATATAATTAACTTTATGTAATATGTTGTTAAGAGATTACTTTGAAAGTGTTAGATATTAATATTAGTAAAGTACCTGTAATGTGATACTGATACATAAAAAATTAAATAGTCTTGTTTGAGGATCAGCATATTTATGTTGCATTCATTTTTTTTATTTTTTTATTTTTTTTTTATTAATCATAACAATAAGTATTAATTCTTTATTATTATTATTTTTATTACAAAAGTTTTATGTAAAGATAAATAGGATTATTAATATTGACTAAAATTTTGTTGTATTTATGTTATATAATTGTATTAAGTCATTGATATTTGATCACAAAAATTAATTTCATATTGTCCAAGAGAGTAAACAATTTAATAAATATGATCATATGTTTTCAATTTTTTAACTTTAAAATGATAATTTCAGTTATTTAAAATTTAATTTTAATGAAATTTCTGAGTACATACACAGTTTTATTTGTCATTTTTGTTTTCTAAATAGTTTTTATATCATTGGTTATTTTGAGTCTAATATTCAGAAATTTGTTGCATTTTTATGAGTGCATAATTTTAAACATCTATTTTAAAATTAATGCATAAACTGTGTAGAAAAATATTTTAATGAATTTTATGATCGATTTTATAGAATAAAATTTTATGTGATAAATTTTAATGTAAAACAAATTTTAGCGTGTGTGTTTTTTGTTTTTTTTTTCTTGTTAATAGTTTACCATTTGATTATTTTGGTGCTATTCCTTATTCCTTTTATTCTGTGCTTTTAACCTCAGCAGTATAACAAGAGTTAAAATACTAACAATAATTTCATAATTATAGGTTTATTTATTGAGTTCAGGGAGTTGGTTTACATTTAACCCACCTGGCTGGTCTAGTGGTTAAACTTGTAATCACAAATCAGCTGATTTTGAAATCAAAAATTCTAAAGTTCAAATTCTGGTAAAGTTAGTAGTTTCTTTTATATGGATTTGAATACTAGATTGTGGATGTCGTTGTTCATTGGTGTAGTAGTTTCTTTTATATGGATTTGAATACTAGATTGTGGATGTCGTTGTTCATTGGTGGTGCCGTTGTTCAATTAACCACACATCTCAGAAATGGTCAACCTTAGATTGTACAAGATATACTTCATTTACATTCATACACATATCATCCTCACTCATCCTCTGAACTATAATACTTTATAGTGGTTACAGAGATTAAAAAGAAAAAGAGAGGTGGCTTACATGCTACTTTTCAATTGCAGTATCCTGCCAATGCAATGACTTTTTTCATCACTAATGAAGCTTCTTGATCTCAGATGAGAAGTTTTTAATTATATTTTGACACAGTCTTGCACATCATCTCTTTGTTTGAGTTGAATTCATCCCTCCAAAAAATATCTTAACTGGTCTCACAAATGCAATCTGTGCTACATGGAGGCTGGGATTGCATTTCTCAGCTGAATTAGCAGTATCAAGATGAGCCTTATACTTGAAAAAACAAAAGACTTTTTGGCGCTCCTTTTGGAACAAATTGCAGTCTTCAATCTACCAACTTTAAAATTCAGAGCAGAGTATTCAATAGTGTATTTCTTTATTATAGGAAGAAATTTAAGAGGAGTTTTCCATAAATCCTAAATAAAATTGTCATTCCCAAATGAGAGTATAGTTTTTGGTTTGTATGGCACAGGTAAGCTTGCATAGTCACTGAGGAGCTTTTTATCTTATATGAGGTGGTCACAGCTATCAGTCGAATAAGAAATAAGTAGTCCTAAACCAGATGAGGGTCTTGTACAACGATCGCCATGGAATATTGTTGATGTCGCTAATAATCATGGCCTGCAGATTGAATCTTTGGAGTGCTGAAGGAAGTTCGCTTTGTCTTCCTTCCGAAACCAGGCAAAGGGGTCCGGGCTGATAGCTGCCAACACTTTGTCTATTGAATACCATGAGAAAGGCGACTGAATAAATCTAGTGACATGCCTTATAAATGAAATCAATAGATACTGGGCTGGTCTGCATAAAAACCAGTTTGGTTTCTGGAAGGGACAGTAGATGGTCCATGCACTCTCTAAGGTGGTTACGTGGGTGAACAGGATGAGTTGTGGAACAAGGAGGCTGCCACTGATAGTACTGTTGGATGTGTACAGTGCCTTCGATTCACTCTCATGGGATGTAATTCTGGACCCCTGATGGGATAAGGAAGTTAGCTCATACTTGCTGCAGCAAATCCTGAGAGTGTCTGTGGGAAAAGTGTGACTCCATCGAGTCACAGCAAGGAGATCTGCGATTTCAGATCCATGTGGGGATCCCACAGGGAGCTCCATGCTCGGCACCATACTCTTGAATATAGTCTTTGACAGAGTGCTTAACCTCCAGCTCCCAGAGCAAACAAACGCTATTGTGCTTGCAGATGACTTAACAGTTGGAGGTCGCATTGAACTAGAAATCCAGAAATGTGGCAACTCGGTCTTGCATTTGATTAATGGGTGGTTGACGGATTATGGCTTGCAACTGTCTCCCTAGAAGAGTGAGTCATCATCTTGGCTGGCTAGAGAAGAGTGGGGACGGTTGCCTTGTGATTGGGGGGGGAGAATCTTTTTCTTTTTCTGTTAAGCCTCCAGAACTATTGTAAGGTATTACTTCAGAGGATGATATGAATGAAGTGTAGTCTTGTACAATCTCAAGTTGCCATTGCTGAGAAGTGTTAATTGATTAATTAAGGGTTAATTGAAACCCAACCACCAAAGAACACTGGTATCCATGATCTAGTATTCAAATCTGTAAAGAAGTAACTACCTTTACTAGGATTTGAACCTTAGAACTCTCGATTTTTAAATCAGCTGATTTGCAATGTCATGTTAACCAGTAGATCAAGTATATCAAGGTAACAATAATTCGTTCATGCAGATTTAGCAATCACATTGTTGCTAACTAACTTGTGAGTGGGCCGAGCAGACAGTAGCGAGCATCCTTGAAGTGTCTCCTGTCATTGTACTCGCCACTGTGAGCATCAAAACGATGAGTTATTATGATGACTGTCACTTCTATTGTACTCTGTGCTGCTTTGGTTTAGGATTCTGCTCTGACTTTCAAGAGGAATCTCTCTTAGACTACAAAGTGTCCACTGTCATACACTGCTGGGGATAATTTCGGCTTACTATACAATCTTTTATGAAGCGGCTTGTGTGTTGACAAGTGTTCCCCTGATTACCTTTCTTGTGAAGGAAATGATTGATCAACTTGCTGGGGTAACTGCGGCTTTGATACATGAAATGACCCTGAACAACAGGCAAGAATGATGGCAGGCCGGCATAAAAACTGTTTGGATGAGTAGTTTGTTAATAGCTAAACCAGCTGGAAGGCATTTAACGATTATGCGGAGAATGTTTCGGAAAACACTTTCTCTATCAATTTCATATAGCTAAAGAAGTTGCATGATACCATTTGTTCTTCTTTTGCTGTTTTCATGTCGCAAAATTGTAGTAGTAACCTCTTAAGCATTCATTTTGGTAAATTTCAGTTACCTTATTCTTATTTCTACACTGCCTATACATATTTTACATTCTTCCTGAGATTTTGAAGTTTTATATATATATATTCCAATATACATCACAAAAATTATATACTGGACTTGTTTGATGACCTTATGTATTACTCCAACCTGCGCAGTGTGTGTGTCTGATTTACTTGTATATGGACGTATGTGTGTATTTTTTATGTTATTCAGCAATTAAATCAATACCAAGATATAAATTCTATCAACAATAATTATTCATATTTCAAAAGAAATCCTTGAATGGTTTGATAGAATTCCAGATGAAGAGATTATAGGACAAATAATTGGAAAAGAAACATTCTCTATGTTGCTGATATAAACTATGTTGTTAGATCTATCAAGGCCATATGCATATGTGTGTGTTCACGCGCGCGTGCATGCATGCACGCATATTGTGTGTGTATGAATGTATAATACATATATATAAACACATATAAATCTGGTTATCTAGAACATATTGAGCCTTTTGAGGCAAAAATTGAGAATACATTTATTGTAATGGGAAAAATAACAGTATAAAACTACATATGCACCAGTTTTTTTGGTGTCCTGGCAACACCATAATCTCGTAGCTATAGAACTTCTGTGATCTCTGGTCAAAGAATTGTTACATTTGGTTTTCATAAGTCTCTTTTTAAATTAATTTAACACCAATCAAGAAGTTCTGCAGACACAAATGATAATCTGATGGTACCTGGTCCTGGCTATAAGCCCACCAGGCAGGTCTAGTGGTTAACAAATCATCGCAAATCAGCTGATTTCAAATCAAGAGTTTTAAGGTTCAAATTCTATTAAAGGTAGTTACTTTTATACTAGATCATAGATATTGGTGAGATATCTAATAATATTTATAGATAATATATCTAAGATCATAAGATAACAAATCAGTAGAAATATTCACTAAAAATGAGATATGGAAGAAATTCTGAAGTAGATGTGTTTCAAGTTAAAGAGAGAAATTCATTTTACAGATATAAAAATAGTAAAACAAAGGTGACAATAAGTAGAACAAAGAGTAAATGAAATAGTATGGAAACATGGACAATGATAATTTAAGAATAGGGAACATAATTTTGTTATTTAAGAAGGAAAATTATACAAAGTATGGAGAAAATAAGGTAGACATCAAAAGCAGACTAGCACTAACAAATCTACATTATCTTTGCCTTTGTGCATATAAAGATATACATCTCTGCTTTCATGCAGAACAGGAGGTATGTTCCTACTTTATATGTGACAGGTAAAACATTATTCTTTTGTTCTAAAATAAGATTAATGAAAAGATATATTCACTAAGAAAATAATCCAGTTATAAAAAAACTAAAGAATATGAATATAAATTAAAAAAAAGTAAAATCCAGATACAAAGAAATACTACTGTGTTTCTTTCTAAGCTCAACCATTGTTAGTTACAAATTTTAAATCAATAGATATTTGGTTTTTAAAATGATTGTGTACTTTTTAACATTATTTGTAATAGACTTAAATTGATGCGTTATTTTTGTACATTAGGATTCATTTCCAGAAGCAGATATCTTCATATTGGCTTACCAATTAATAAACAAACATTATACAACTTAAAGTACATTAGAATTGGTTGTTTAATAAAATAAAAACTCTATAAGTTTACCTTTTCATTTTTTACATTACCGAATATAAATGGATCCAGACGTAAACTTTGCCTAAAGCAAACTTTATCTAAACCTACAACTATCTGTTGTTAGATGTAAAAGTAAGTTATTCTTATTAGTAGGCTGCATTTTAATATATGCCAAGTAATATACCAATTCAGTTCAGGTGAATCCAGACTATTAACCCTCCAGGTTTTGAAACCTGATTCAGGTTCAACAAAAAAAAGTTATCAGGTATGTTTTTCAATTAAATTCGACTTAAAGGCATCAAGGAGCCTGCCAGAGAGAGTTAAGTTTTGAAAAATATGCCCATCTGAATTGGTAGATGATTCCATTACCTATTATTTGATGTATTATATAAATCACACCAGCTAGTACTTAGTGGTACTTATTTAATATGTACTTAGTGATGGAGTGGTAGTATCGCTTTATCTCACCGGATTCTGGGTTTGAATCCCTGTTGAGCTTGGCATTAATCAGTCGCTATAAAATTTTTATCATTTATAAAAGAAAAGTTAGAACAGTTTTAATTGGGCTATAGTTATTAGAGAGAATAAACAAACCAGTATTCTATAGATAAAAAGGAACTGCCAAGCTTTTGTCTGGATTAAATAATAGTTAATTAAACATAGATTACTAAATAAATAAAGCAAGTCCAAAATTAATGATAATTACCAGATTTTATCACACGCATAACATTTGTAGCATAATTTTATGTCACTAATTAATTCTATTTGTTTTTTAGTTACAAAAAGAACAATTTACCTATTACCCTTCACCCTAGAATACTCTATTGAAAACCCAACCAGCAAATAATACCAATATCCACAATATAGTATTCAAATCCATATAAAAGTAACTACTTTTGCTAGGATTTGAACCTTAGAATTCTTGATTTCGAAATCAGCTGATTTGTTATGTCACATTAACCACTAGACCAGCATGGTGGACTAAATCTAGAATACTATTGTACATAAGATTTACAAATATAAGTACCTTTCCCACCAGTAGTAGACTTGCCCTATTCAGTTTTTTGCTATACTTTAATCAGTCATTATGACATACATTACCTTAAGAGTGGATGTGTAAACGTGTGCCTGTTTCTTTTAGAAGGACCAATTCTTGTTAACTGTGGCATCTATGCTTGTTTTATGTATAATTAATATTGATAGAAAATAACTCATCTGTCAGTTTTACATGTAGTTAGGCAATACTTAGAAGATAGTTCTACTAATTTCTGCTTAAAATGTATAATAAAATATTTCTTTTTACATATGTTATTAATTACATTGCCCAAAATAGGCTGTATTCTTTTTACAGAATATGGAAAACTTATGTAAACTATTATTTATATAGTGTTCTCAGTTTCATGAGATAAATTCATTTGTGACTTCTTCCTTTTGGGCTATCTCACAATGAAAAATTTTCATTTAAATTCTAGCTCAGTAGAACTAAATAACAGTATTAAAGGTATTGAAGTTATTCAATACACATTATGAGCAGTTACTTATTATCTGGATTCTGAAGAGAAACAATCTCTGATCCAGTTATGCCGAAATATACTGCCTCCCAGAAATACATATAATTAGACAAATGCAACCCATCATTTCCATTGTAAATGCTATAACTTTACTACATTGCATAATGTTTAGTAAAAAAAAATTAGTAAATTGTATTAATTATCATCATTTTTAATTAAAAATTTACTTCATCTAATTTATAATTTAAAAAGTACAACTTTTATATATTTTCATGTGACTGCCTTGTATTCCAGTAATCCTACCAAGGAAACAGAGATTTTGAAGGATTGGTTGATTGCCCAAGCTGCTGATTTTTCTAAAATGCAATATGTATGGTAAACAGATTTATGTTCAAAATTAAATTCTCTTCAATTTAATATTGATTTTTATAAGCAAGTAGGAGGAAGAGCAATAGATAGTCCCCTAAGTTTTTTACCTAATTGGGTAACCTAGAAATGGGAGTTAAAAAGAATTTAATTATTTCTGTTAATGACGATTGTCATACTGAAAATTTTATTAAACATTTAAACCAAATCAATAAAATTATAAAATTTAA
>JAAAKQ030513343.1:7392-19521 GCA_010016005.3 Zanna intricata
TATTTTATACCTTTGGATTAATGGATAGATGTATTTTGAAAATATATCCTTAAATTTTGCACAAATCTACTAAACTATGAAAACAGTAGTTTTATTTTCAATATCGGCTTTTATTATTCTCAATTTTAAAATAAAAACGAAATATAATTACGGTTCTATAAATAGCAAATTCAGAAGTAATTATTTTTATTAAAAATAATAAATAATAATTGCATAATAACAGGAATTTAATAAACAATTTTCAACAGTTTTCATCGTATTTTTTTAGGACAAAATTTAATATTTTAGAAAAATAAATATTAAGGATTTATTTGAAATTACAGATTCGATTTGTTAGCAGGAAAAATTTTTATAGCCAGATGATTTAAAAATATCAAAACAGAACTGAAAAACGAAGATTGGATGAAAAGGAAGCACTACTGGCATTTTTGATATTAAAATAACCTTGAAAATTATTAAAACGGGAAAATGTGTTAGATTTAGAAAAAAATAGTTAAGAAAAAATTTTTAATTAACTACGTTAATTTATTAACTACATTAACTACAAGCACAATAAGAAATCAAATTGTCAACCAGAAGGATTGCCATTGATAAAAAAAATCAAATTAATTCATTAACATATATTAATTACATAAATTAAGGAGAAAAAATTAATTACTTACCGAATATTTTCCGGGTACGTAAATAGGTTGTGATTGCGAGGTGGTAAGCCCAGTTGAAGGAGGTACCCTTGTTAAAGGGGTTGAAGGAGCAGGACCGGGTGGTGTGGTTGGAGTTAAACCCAATACTCTTATTCTAGGCGATAATTCAGCCCATTCTCGTCTTCTAAGTTCTTCTAGGTGTTCAAGTACATCTCTATAATGCGTATTATATAAATCAGCGTATCGTGATGCTAGACCTTCTAAATATCCACGTTCACCTTCCTGCGAAAGAAAAATATAATGAACAAAAATTAATAATCATAAAATTAAAATAAAACAAATAATTTAAAAAATAATGAAAATTACATACATACAATTGAGAACAAATACTGATTCAATAGATAACTTTTTTTTTTTCGGAAATCTACGGTGTTTCGTAAATTTTATACGTAAATAAGATACATGTTCTGAAAATTTCTCTTCTGGATCATAATTCTTTCTTATTAATTTAACTTATCAAAACTTAATGAATATGTATACTGCCGAAAAATCATTTAGTCATTCTGTTATTGTTTAATGTGTATTATTATAATGGATTGGGTACTAGTAATATCGAAGAAAGATCACTTTTATAATAACAACTCTGAAATTTGTCTCTTGAGTTCTAGCAAGCGATTCCAAAGCGATACTCGACATTTTCATCTACCCTGCAGAAAGCAAAATGTGTATCCTATTGATTATTTAGTAATTATAACAAACGGAAATCATAATAAAAGTGTAGAGCGTATTTTGTTATAATTTTCATGAGCCAAAACTACTGATAATTTCATTTCAACCCATTAATATTTCCACACAGCTTGCCACCTCATATACTATTACCCGTTTTCGGTCAATTTTTTAAAATGAGTTTTGCGTGTGTTTTACATGACGGAAATTATTACGCTAATACTTCTAATAGCTCTACAGAAGAAAACATTCAAAACATCACCAACGTTTTTTGGAAAAGATAGCGTAAAAGTTCATCGAGCAATGAAAAAAAAAAAAATTGTAAATCTCTAAAAAAGAAAATACAATGAAATTAGATGCTTTAACATTTAACACAGGAAGAAAAATTGCTTACGTAACCGGAATTTGTTATCGATCTGTTTACAAAGTAGTTCTCGAATAGAAGGTTGTTCATGCATTACGTCTTCCTAAAAAAAAAAAAAAACCAAGTAACTTAAGACAAAATGAAGAAAATTTGCTAATTTTGATAGAAACACTATCCATATAAAAAGATAAAATTCTCTGAAAATACCAAAAATTGTTAAAGAAATATGACATTAATAAAGTCAACGATTTTTCAAATTTTTGTTGAAAATTTTTTAAATTGTTAAAACGAATTTCAGATAACAAAACGAGAACAGAAAGGTTCTTTAATTAGTTAAATTAACTAATTCGATAAAATTATTTATTTAAAATATTTACAATTAAATGTAATAATGTAAATGTTAAATGTAATAATTCTGTTAGAGTAGGACTACTGAAACAATTTCTTGTAGTAGGACTACAAGAATCGCTCTTATTGTGTTGCTTTTCATTGTTGAATGCAGAATTAATTTACATGGACCGAATAAATTGGCTAAATGCAGCATGATTTTCAATCTGCAAACGCAATCTTTATTTACAATAATTGAAATTTTAATGCTGTGCTGGTAAGGATATGCAAGTGTATTTAGTTCATAACAACTGTTCAGGACAGAGATATATAGTAGAAACCCGAGATGTAATTTGACAAGTGACGTAATATGATTAAACTCGTAACAACCAAAATAATAACGGAAGTAATCCATCCCTACAGATAATTTTATCAACAAACAAAACTAAGGAATAGACTACTCAGTCCAATTCTCTAGTAAAAACATGAGGCAGTTTATTCAAAAAATAAATATAACCGAAATGTTTCAAACAACTAAATCATTCACAGAGAACAATATATTCCGGTTTTGGATCTTCGAAAGCGCACACATTCTTTAATTAATATTTTCTAAATTATAGTATCGTTATGTAAATTATTTAAGGATTAATAATAATATACAATATTGAATCGGTAATGTTTATCCCATCTATTCGTAATTTTGTTGTTTATAGTCATTTTCATCCGACATGGGTTTGATACACCGTAAGGTGCCCGATAAATAACATGCGGTTCGTTTTATACATGTCTCTTTTCGTTTTTTATGTCTTTTTATAAATGTCTATTTCATAAAGCGACAGGAAGGTTAAATGGCAGCACTGCACAATGATAAGTTGTCTCAATTCTACTAATTTAAGATACGGTACTTGGCTGCAATCCAGTAAACTTAAATCGGAAGTTGTTTATTTCCTGTATACATGTAAGCAGGGAATAAACTAGTTTTAAGTTTTGTAACAAAGGATTTGGTAGGGAAGTGTCGTTGTAACTGATTAGAAACATTTGTAAATGTACGGTCATGTTACTTCGTAACCCAGTAATAATAAGCGGGAAAAGTCTGAACGTGGAAACAGATGAATTTTTTCAAAGCGAAAATACATTGTTCGGACGGTTTACCTTCAGCAGTGGGTGTTGGTATGAATTTATAAAAAATAAAAGTATGTTTAGTCTATGCAGTCCCCGACTGAACGAAATACACATTATTAAAAGGAATGTATTAGATATGGAACGAACATAATTTCTGATTGTTTGCGTAGTTAATATAACACATCTCATCTCTCTTTATCTGTTTAGCCTCCGGACTTACCGTAAGGTATTAACTTCAGAGGATGAATGGGGATGATGTGAATAAAGTGTAGTCTTGTACAATCTCAGGTCGACCACTCCTGAGAAGTGTGTAATTGAAACCCAACCACCAAAGAACACCGGTATCCACGATCTAGTATTCAAATCCGTATAAAAATTTGAATCTGTACTAAGATTTGAATCTTACAACTCTCGACTTCGAAATAAGCTGTTTTGCGATGTCGCGTTAACTACTAGACCAACCCGGTGGTATAACACATCTCATCTAAAAAGTTACAATATTACACAGTATTCATTAATCATTCAGTTATGTTTTGAAATCTAATTACCGGCCGCATAAAAACACAGCGGAGAGTTTATGTGCCACAACGAAAAAACGAAATCGCAAAGAGTGTGGCACATAGAGATCTACACTAGACGCCGATTTATGCGAATTCATGGCCAACGTAATATCAACACGGACCCATCCATTCGATCAAAGTTTACAGGATAGTCTCCATCAAGAGCAGGATTTGGCTACCACTACATTGGAGGCAAAAACTCATTAATTTTTTTTTTTAATTTTCAATTTGATTTTATCTTCTCAGTGTTTCATACCGTTAAAAATATGAAAAAAATATACGCACACTAAGGTTAACTTACAATTTTCTTTTACGTAGATTAAGAGAAGAAAACAAAATTACGATATAACTAAAATGGTAACTATTTTAAAATTATTATCTTCATCAAAAATACTATCAGTCTGCAGTCAGATCAGGAACATGAAATGAGAAATGTTGTACAAATCTGTAGGAATATGAAGGAAACACAAACACGAGAGGAAGGAAAAGCAGCACAGCTACAAAAGAGATGTTCTTTGCTAACAACTAGAGTTCCTCAACTTTAATAGCATAAAGTTACAGACGATACCGCCATCGGCCTATCTTAATACCTAATACTGTACTCGTACAAGAGCTTTTAGGGTGATGATATTCTACGATGGTACGTAGTTTGATATACTATACTTTAACTGCTGGTACAACAACTTCGGTCTAGGATGTCAAAATTCTATTTTCATCGAATATGAACCTTAATCGAACTAATAAAGTTAATGAATGGAAGTATGTAGAAGACTTTACAGAATGAGACAATGTAAGTTGGAGCAAACATGAAAGTGGAAAGAGAAAATCGAATGTTAACTTAGTAGCGCCTGATAGGGGTATCACAGCGTTCAAACTTTAACTGATGTCAATTTAATGTTTCGTCAAATGTCAACTAACTTACACCAACAATAATTTCCATAAAGATTAAACCTACAAAAAAAAGCACAAAAAACGATGAGACAAAAAAATACAAAAAGTAATTTTTAAAAAATTTTTATATAAAAAGTCATTTAAAAAAATTTTTTTAATGAGATATTCGGGCATTAATTGCTGTGATCATTTTGCCTGAATCAAATTTGTAGCGTATGGAAAAAAGTTCCATGCTTGACATTCGAAACCAGGACTTACGGATGAAAAGTTGTGACTTACGTTAAAATTGTCAGCCTCGGGGGCTGTTAAAACTGACTTCCTACATTGAAAAATAAAATACATATCTATATATATATATTTTATTTTATTATTTATTTTTTATTAGTTTTCAGACATAATTTTGTTTTTTTTTTTTAAATCAGGGGTCAAATTAAGGTTATTAATTAATTATTATTTTGGTGAATTCGCAGACTTCTAAAATTAAAATAAAAAAAAGAATAAACAATGTATAATTTTCTACTCTTCAGTATTATTATTTTTTTTTTTATAAATACAGAGGGTGCAAAGTAGGTATAAAGTTATACAGTTATAAAAGGTATTAACTTGATTTATTATTTGTTACTTAATTAGTAAGTTATTTAGTTACTTACGTAATAGAATTTTTCAGATAATCGTGGCTGGTCATTTAACTATCCACCAACGGAAGTATATAGTCAAACAATACTGGAAGATTAATAATGTTGAAATGATTTGACTAAAATGGGCTACAGAATTTGATACACCTTCATCAAGTAGAGTAACAATTTACAGATTACACAATAAATTTGATGCAAATGGCTCCATCGGTAATGTGCCAAAGAGTGGTTGACCGGTCAGCGTTACTACCTAGGACAATGAAATGTTAGTTGTGCAAGCATTTAACCAAAGGCCAAAAAAATCAAAGAGAAGAGCTTCTCGTGAATTAGTCATTCCATGAAGTCATCTTTGGGGCGTCTGATGTAACATTTAAGTTTGAAAATGTATCGGAATGTGTAAATTCTGATGACCGACAATTTGAATACCTCACAGATTGTAATTAATTGTAATGTGATCGTGTCCTCCTAACTTTACTGTTTTCTTCTTTTTTTTTTTCATAATTAAGCAACGCATTATGTATAAAACTACTACTAATAAAGAATAAACTAGAACTACACAACTGTATACATACTCTCGCATCCTTTTGTATAATTTTTTTTTATATTTTTAAGGTTTTTTTAAAAAAAAACTTGTATAAAAAAAACCGTTTGTAAGATTTGGAAAAGCAGAAACCTGAAATCTGTTAAAAACAAAAAAATGTAGAGAAATGAATTGAAGAGACTTCTATCGATAATAGTCTCCGCTTACAAACGAAATATACACCATAAAACGTATCCACGAGCAACTTAAAAACAAATAAATTTCATTAACACAGGAAAATTAAGGCAAGAAAGGTGATCTTATAAGAAAAGTAATGTTAGTAGCAAATACTAAGAATAACCATAAGTGTACTAAAACTGAAGGTAAGTATAAAAACGCAAAGGTGATGAATTCAGAAAATGGTATCGAGTTATTCCAGATTAATTGAATGTAGAAAACAGCAAAAGAAGACTGGTTGAAGGAAAAATGTATTAAAAGTTTTTCGTGAGTAAAAGCTATCTGGAATGCGAGAATGAATATTACTACTTTTTACTCTACCATTATAAACAATCTTTTTTACAAATATTAACATGGTATCAAGCTATGAGTTAATTATAACAGTTATTTAGCTAATACTAAGTAATGTTGACGAAAACAAATACAAGATATTTCAAATTTTTTTTACAGGCAATGTAATTTTCCATTTAAAAAATCTTTCACATAAATTCTTGGGAAGAACTTACAATAAGAGCCAGAACTACTACAATAAAAAAATCGATCTATTTAGGAATGAATAAGTCTTGAAAAACCCAACACAAACAAATTAACAACCTCCTTTAATTATGAAGTCCGTTAAAAATAGAACATTAGTTTTCTTTATTATAAAAGGAATAAAACTAAAATATGAACATTAATGGTTTTAGTTGATAAAAGTACACAACACATTAATTAAATGTCTGTGTGTACTAAGCTGCAATGAAATTTAATTGATGTAGAAAAAAATGATGATGATGATAATAATAATAAAAGTTAAATTAATGGATAAAGACATTTAAAAACTAGAACAAACAATAAGTAAAAAAGACTCGACTAAACTTGGAAAAAAGCCGAGAAATCTTCGTTCGTATTTCTTTCATTTTTCCATGTTATTTACTCGAGTACACGTTAGATATGAACGTTATCTGAAAGTAATTAATGGTTTTAACCAAACAAGTAGATGATTTCAAATAAAATGAAAAACAAAATTAATGTAAAAGATTTCGATGTCTTGTAAAAACATAATATTAGACGGGTACACCAAGCTTCGCACGGACAACGCTTACCGTAAGATTTGTTACGTGTCATGTTATGCAAAATTTTGGAACAATGATATACGGTAAATTTTTTTTTTTAACATCCAGGACCACTGTTACGTATTGCTTAAAGAGGATGAGATGAAATGGCAACTTTGTAGCGAGTAAAAATTTCCATGCCTGACCGTAATTCGAACCCAGGAACTCCGGATGAAAGGCAGGGACGTTACCATTCCCGTCACGGAGGCCACGCGTATTCTATTAGTATACTTAACAAAATCTTTAATAAAATATTTCATCAGTTAAATAACATATGGAAAGTTAACATATGTTTCCGCTAAAAAAATTATCCCATCAGATTCTAATTTATTTCGATATTTTGTGCTTCTTAAAATATTAAAATCATAATTAAAAAGATTTATTCGGGAATATATTATTGTTACGTGTGTACACGATAGGTTTTACATCTCAGGAATTTATAATAAAAAATTATTAAATTCGGTGTTTGGTAATTGGGAATAAATGTATCGATTCACTTTTTTTAAAACAAATACTTTTTTTTTGGATTGGGTGTTTTTGGGTGATATTTTAAAGGAAGGTTATTATTTTCTTAAGTAAACAATTACATTTACATTAAAAAAAATCACGTAAGCATTTGCACACGGAACAATTTTTTTTTTTTACATATTTTTAATTTAATATTTTACTAAATCAAATTATAGAGCAAGAATTTTTTTTTCATAATTTCTCTTAAACTGTTATCTCTATTGTAATACTTCATATAGTATTAACCGTAACAAAAAACTCTTCACCGACCATCAATGCAAAACACTGAGTAGTGTAATTATAAAATAATTAATTTTTTATACAATATCTGAACGAAGGTATAGTACATTGAAACTGCATTACCAGGAAAACAATCGATAAATGAAAACAAGCGAAATCAAATAAATTGCACTTCAAAAAAATTATTCAGAGTAGAAAAGGTTTCAATACGACATAAAACTCAATTTTATCCATTACTGTAACTGTTTAGTAAGATATATCTCCTCAAATAAAAGATTTATCTTCTGTGACAAAAACTCTAGTATATTTTTCTTTATTATTTCATCACTATCCTAAATTCAATAATTCACAATTTCATTCATTTTAAACGTAAAAAACAATAGAATTGCTTAAATACGTTATTTTACCTCATTCATAAAATAATGTAATAAAAACTTATAAGATACTTATCATAGTATAAAACAATTGTTCAAACTCACTACATCAAACTAATTCTGCAAACCAATAAAGAATAGTTTAAAAAATTAAAATTCTTCAGCAAATTACCAAGCGTTTAGAGAAAAAACAAAAACACAGAATATATATTTATTTATTTTTTTACCCTCGGGACCACCGTTAGGTATTGCTTTAAAGGATGAGATAAATTATTTGTAGCGTACGTGAAAATGCCATACCTGATCGGGATTCGAACCCGGTCACTACCGGATAAAAGGCCGAAACATTACCACTCGCGCCACGGAGACCGGCTAATATTCTTAGCTAGGTTAAGCATAAATATAGTTTTATACCTAGCATAAATAAGTTTTGCCTAAATGTAATAACCACTTCACTAAAGGCTAAAATAAAAAAAAATAATAATTTCAAAAAATGTTTCTACATTTTAGGTCCGGTGTCTATAATTTGAACATAATTGTTGACATTTTATGATAACTGTATATATGAATTATAAATTTTCAAAAATGTTTAAAAATATTGAAACCGAAGGGAGATAAAACAAATGAACAAAAAACTTATCTCAATTGCAATAAACATAAATTTATTTCAACTTTAATACAAAAAAATTAACCCCTTTGTCTTTAAATTTTTTTAAAATTTAAATATGCATAGTAGGTAATAATTTTTTTCAATAAAAGTTTCTCTAAGCTGTCTCTGAAGAAAATCTAAATTTTTTTTTTTTGTGATACCCCTTTTAAAAAAAATAAAAAACCCACTTATATTGTGAATGCTCCATATATAAAAATCTGATGTGGACATTACATGACTTCCTTGTACGCCTATTTAAATTAAATACACATTTTTTCTATATGAAAAGTACATAAAATTTTATTTCATTTATAACTTCTGATATTTTTTCATTTTTTTTATTTTTATTGTTATTATTGAATTATTATTTTATTGAATATGTATATGAAGTATGATTCGAACCGATATGCCTTCCCCTTATATCAAATCCAAATATTACATTAATTAAAATTTTATTTGCTATTACTCTGGATCCAATAAAAATAAGTATCACTTATGATATATCGTTGCAAAGCTCGCAATGAGGGCTTATTACTACAGTTAAGAAGAAGTCCAAAATCCAAATTTGTTTAGATTTTGGGCTTTTTTGGATACTTTTGGTTCAATCGAAAATTTAATCCAAAATTTTAATATTCTACGGCTAATAGTTTTTGAGTTATGCAAGATACACACGTACGTACTTGCAGACGTCACGCCAATACCAATCAAAATGTATTCAGATATGGTCAAAAAGGATGTTTCCATTAAAAATCTGAAAACCGAATTTTTTCCTCATCATAATACTTCTTTTTTTTTTACTTTGACGAAGTAAAAATATTTGAGCCAATTTAAAGAAAATCGGTTTGGTCTATCTTAGATGTTAGACCATAAGCAGTCGACACTTATACGTTCATATACATATATATATATTTATTTTTTTTGTTTGATGAAATACTTGGACCTTAAAATGTAAAGGTTAACAAAAAAAAAAACCGATAATCCATTTCTGACATGATCATTATACTTCCCCCTTTAATATAGCTTTTCTACCTATCTTTACCGGGAAACTAATAATTGACAAGTAAATATACAAAATATCATCTAATAAATTGTTTTTACATCACTGAATATTAAAAATACAAATATTTTTCATAATATATAACATATAAATGTTAAAACTATTTATTGGAAATAAAACATGATTAAAGATACATATTAATTTTCAACATCCAATTTATTTTGAATAAGTTATTGCAAATTAGTGATTGTTAAAAGAGCAATTAATTCGTCACTATGTAAAGCAGCTACAACAGTAAAATAAACTTTAAATTACAATATCAATTAACAGAAAAATAAATAGAATAAAACTTACCACAACGACCAGCAAATTTATTTCCCTTTTTAAATTGTTTCTACAGTATTTACTGCATTTAACAATATTTCTCATTTAAAACTTACGTTTACCAGTTACTTTAGATGTTTTTTTATTTTATTTCATTTATGTACAATTTCTTTTAAAACAATTTATTACATCTATTTTTATTTATTGTTTGTTATATTAGATATTTTATTAAAAAAATATTTATAAATAGAATTAAACTCATTGCTAATTTGAAAACAAATCGTAATTTTAAAAAATTAATTTTTAATTACCAACAAAATATTTATACTAAATATAAAAGATTAATTTACGATCATTTTAACTTAATTTAAACTTTTTTTAATTTATTATTATTTTTTTTTTAATTGACAATATTTACATTAATCAAAATGAATAATGATAGATCCCATAACCATGGCGTATATAATAGACCTCTCTTTCTCTCTATTTTCTGTTTAGCCTTTGAAACCAACGTAAGGTATTACTTCAGAGAATGATATGTATGAATGTAAATGAGGTATAGTCTTATACAGTATCAGGTCGAACAGTATCAGGTCTGAGATGTGTGGTAATTTAAACCCAACCACTTCAATTAACGTCGGTACCCACGATCTAGTATTGAAATTCGTATAAAAGTAACTGCCTTTACTAGGATTTGAACCTTAGAACTCTCGACTTTGAAATCAGCTGATTTGTGATGAGTTCACTACTAGACCAACGCGATGGATTGGTTATAATCGACCTGATATAAGTCAAAGTAACTAAATGATGTAGAAATTCTTAAGAATAATAAGAATCCAGGCTTGCTAATGAGATGAGAAATGAAGTGGATTCCCGTCGCTTTCTTTACCGAGCCGAATACATGTTGCATATCAGCATGCCAAGCTTAGTGATATACAATTAATATTGATTCTGTTTACCGCAATATTTGTTATATAATAACTACGATTACTCTCAAGAGAAAAAAACTCTGATCAGTTCCATTCGTATATCAGATGTTACACAAGTTTTACGATTATAGAAAAGACTTTGAGAAATAGCATAAAGAAAAAAAAATAATGCACTCCATGCGAGAAAGGACCATTCCTTTCTCGCATGAGTGAAGCCATTTCACTCAGCAAGTTTATTTTACTGTTGTAGCTGCTTTACGTAGTGACGAATTAATTACAACACAAATTGTATCGTACCATAGATAAGTATACTCGTGCTATAATAATAGTAGTATATTCGCATGGAATTACTTTAAATTATAGTTAAAATGAATTAATGCAAGATATAAAATAATAATAATATTAGGTAATTATTACCACTATTATTATTTTCTTCTTTTTTTTTTTTTATTAGGTTTTATATGGGCATCGAGTGCCATGGTCATTAGCCCTCGCCACATTCTTCAAATTAATCAATAATCACCGTAAGGTTTGTCATATGTTAGGGTGTAAAGGGCCCTAATATTTCTTTAAAATAACACAGAAAAACACAAAACAAAACACTACAGACACAAAACAAAAAGACACTTACAGGGTGTAAAGGGCCCTGTTATTTAAAAGAAAATAAATTAAATTAACCTAAAAGAAAAATATCGACAATATGATTATATAATCAATATCTATAGACCTCGACTACATTTATTATTAAAATAACTACTATTATTATTAAAATTAATAGTACACGTAATATAAAATAATATATATATATATATATGTAGTACAAATTATACATATTATATAAATAATACATATATTATTAACATTAATAATACATACAAACCTAAGGAAATTTGTGATAACATTTTAGAACCAATACAGATAGTCTTATAAACCTAGAGGCAAGAGGCAAGTTAAAAATCTTTCAAGCGCATAGAATAAAATGAAAATACAAA
>JAAAKQ030513354.1:5317-19520 GCA_010016005.3 Zanna intricata
TTATTAGTTGAGGTTAGCGAGTGTAGGTTAATTGATATCTGTAATTACAAGCAATAATTCTTATATTTTTAATATGTAAAATATCTTAATGATCCCAAAATTTTGAAGTACTTTTCAAAGTTACAGAATCATTATGGTTATGGTTATGGGCTAATATATAAGTACCTTTATTGTTTTTATAAAAAAAAAAAAAACAAAGTATGTTTTGCATATTGTAAATTTTGTGTGATTTTTTAACTCTGTACTATTTATCTACTTAGCCTATAAAATTCAAATGTTGTCTATTGATACTCAATGCAGGACTGGATTTCCTATTGAAAACAGATGACTTATTATGTAACCTGTCCGACATTATTACTTTTTATCGTCAATAGTCATTTGACATCTTTGTTTACCTTAGTGATATAAGTATCTTTTCCCCTTCTGTCAGTATCAATTTAGTACCACTGATGAATTATGATTTTGTTTGTTGTAGGAACTTTTTATTGAAGTACAGTCATTTTGTATTGAATTTAGTCGTATAAGAGAAGCAGCTGCATTATTCAGATTATTGAAACAATTGGAAACTGGAGAAACTACTGGAGTAGGTAGTTCAGGTATACTTCCAGCAAAGGGAAAATTAGAAACATGAAATTATACTTTCATTTGTACTAGTGCATAAAAATTGTGTTCTAAATAATAAGTATTTATTAATTAATTTTAGTAAATATCAGAATATAATATTTTTATTTTTATACTTATTATAATTATATTTTATTACTAGCTTAATGGGAGTGTTCAGATAGAATTCTCCTAACTTTAATCTCAATTATAGCTGTACTAATTTTAATCTTAATTGTAAAAGCAACTTGTAGAATACATGGCTAGTCCCTATACAACAACAGGTGTTGATTACGGTTTGTGATACTCTAAAGGAAATTGTGAGTTCATATTTCCTTCTTTTTATGTTTTGTAAAATGATAAGAAAATTATGTTTATTTTACCTATGAAGTTTAAGAAGTGGTGTAATATTTTTTTCTTTTTGGATAAATTCAGAAAGAGGTTGTTAAATTCTAATTTTGACATATTTTAACTTTTTATTTATTTGATTAGTTTGTTGATATATTCCAGCTTTCTTTTCTGGGCTAATCATTTAACCTCAGCATATTTATTACAAACTCCATTCTCAGTTATCTGTTTTGTATATTCCATTCTTTGAACTCCCATAGTTATTTTCTCATACACATCTGTTTATTAACAAAATTAAACTTAGATATTATAATATATCACCACTCAATTTAGTTTGTTTCTTAACAAGATTCTGCTACAGACTTCTGTTTCCAGATTCTTTCAACACCTCCTCTTGCTTTTGAATTTTATTGACTCATTTAATTCTTAATATCATCGCTTTTGCAATTCCTATTATCCTTTGTAGACTGTTCTCAAAAGTAACTTCTAAAAAAAAAAAGAAAAGAAAAAAAAAGTGCAATCCAGAATATAGAAGGTTATGCTAGTTCATCTAAAAGTTGTTGGTATAAGGGTCTAGCAGGTCTCATGTATCATAAGAACTTTTCCATTCTTACTACTTGTTCAGAATATGTCAACAATGCCCATTTTATATTTTGTATCTTTAAAAGTACTAGTATAAAAATGTGTGATATTATTGGGATCGAGAATACTGCCTTTATATACTGTTCTATGTAATAAATTTTACCTGTACATCAGAATTTTCTTCTTAATTATATAAAATTAATTTTAGAATATGTAGTGCTGAAAATACAGAAAGCAAAAGAGAATAGGAGAAAAGTGCATCATTCATTTTTTTTTTCTGTGAGCTTAATCTTTTCAGTGCCAGAGTATTTTTTAAGAAGATGGACAAAACTGCCATTACTTTTCCACGAGTATACATAAAAAATGCCAGGTATAAAATGTCACACTAAGTGCCTGGCCTTTTTTAGCTAATTTACAACAGTTTTTTTACTTTTTTGTTTTTTAACCAAATTAAAATTTGTTATTTTTATTTTGTTTGTAATAAACTATTTTATAACATACATTTTTTTTTTTATTACTATGCAATGAATATTTACCCCCGAAAAAGTTTACTTACATTTTTGTCAAAAGTTTTTCAAATTTGTTTACTTTGCAATGCAAGAAAACACATAAAAAAATAGCTATCATAAATCCTTTCATTCCACATAAAAGACCCTGTTATTTTTTTTTAATATACACACCATCTTTTGTTCATTTATTTTTTTTTATAAATAATGAAATGCTCAAGGTCATAATGTTAAATGTGTTCTTTGTTTATTTTTCACTATTTCACTTCTATGCCTAATAATAATTATCTATCTAGTCTCTCAACATATTGTTTCTCAAAACTATAATAATAAATACTTAATTATACAAGTTTATAATAAAAAATAAAAAAAAGTTTTATGAAAACTGTAAAAGTAACAAGTATTACTTTTTTTGAGTAAAAAATCTAATTTTAAGTCTAATTTTGTAATGAAACGAGAATTCACCAATGATGGAAGGGAAGACATTTTGGATGCAAACCCCTTTTGCATTTTGTGCGTACAAGAGTAGATTTTTTCTCTTTCCTCCAGCTTGTGTGCTCATTTCACTGCAGACAACAGTTCTGCTCTTTCCTGAATAGGAAACTTTTAAATAGGACTTTTTAAAAAAATTTAAAGGGTCTGTGTCTCTACCACCTCACTTTGGGTGGTTTGTAGGCTCATAAGTATTGATCTATCTTCCTGGAAAGCTAACCATCCCTGGGACAACTCTTCAGCTAATTTCACTGTTTAGTCTAAATGAGAAAGAGGTCTATTACCAGTATTTAATTTATAAATTATGTAGGGATTAAGAACCATATGACCAGATATGTTGAATGTTACTTTTTTCCTGTGGGTTTAACTGTTTTCCTTTCATCTAAATACTGGTGCAACATTTGATCTGAGCCATCAACTCCACCTGTAAAATCATTGTATTGCCTAATTATTTTGGGCTTGTTTGTATTGCACATTTGGTTATCTTGTTTCTTTGATCTTCTCTCATTTATTACAGAAACATCAGTCGACAGAACCAAGACAGGATTATGCTGCAATTTCTTTTGTTGGTATCCTAGCATGAGCATGCTTTCTTTACGCATGTATTTAGTTTCACCAACATTAAACCTTTCTTTTATTCTTAAAGGAATTCCTTTTCTTTTCTTTTTTTCCTAAGAGTTCCTAGTAAGAATGTTTATTCAGAGTATAAATATTTGGCTAATTTTAAAGACGTAAAAAAATTATCCAGAAAAACATGAAATCTTGAAAACCTTTTTTTAATAATAATTTGAATACAAGAATATATACTAGATCTTAATGTTTCATTTCATTTCTGTCTTGTCTTGCTGTACCAGTATAAACAACAATTGGTAACAGCATCGTAAATTACCCAAAGCTGCACATTTGCAGATGGTTCTTTGGTACATATTGAAGTAATTGAGAACAAATCTTTGTGCTAATCATTCATCTACTAAAAGATTTTGACTCAGGGTAAAGTAAAATTTAAAAAGCCGATTAACATGTTCAACTATAGGGCTGAATTGTGTACAAGGATCGTAATTTTGATTACGTGGTTTGGGCAGGTTATTAGTATCTGCCATATGAAAAAACTGAAGGATATCCTGAAGACAATTGTGAGTAAACATCCTCCAAAACCGCAGAATATATTTTTTAGAGCTTGTTTACCAATAACTGTAAATTGTGTCAGTTTTTTATTTAATCTCATATTTATCAACACAGAAATGAATGCTTGTATTTCTAACACTATCACAGGTTTCCATTTATTTGATCAATTGTACTCTTTATATCTGTCTATTTGCCAATATGAACCAGCATATTGATTAGTGTTTATCTAGTAATGCAATCGTGGAAAAAAAGGTGGAAAAGATGGTAGGAGAGTTGCAAGAGGGACAATGTTTCAGTCCAAACAACTCTTGAAAACTGAAAGGATGGTTTTACCCAGAATCATTGTTTTCTTCAGCCTCGGCCCAGTACCATCCTCAGAATCACTTGAATTATTGGTAACCAAAGGCGCTGTTTGACAAGGCCTATCTCTAGGTTGTTGTACAGGTATATAATCAAAGAATTAGTAACATTAGGATTAATGTCATCATTTACTCACTTGAGGAAAAGGTTACATTTACATTACATATTTCTAATGTTGAAGGACGATCTTTGGAAGGAATATAATTCAGATCACTGTCAGTGTCATCTGCTACTGAATGATGTAAACTACTGTCACTAGTTTCAATATCACCTTCTTCATAATCTAATAAATTAGTACCTGAATTTTTGCTCAGATATTTATTTTCTAATAATTGTTTCAACATATTTTCATGAACTGGAGATAAGATTGTTCCATTATTAATATAGTCTAATAAAATATCACAAATCCAGAATAAAATATGCCATAGGCAAACTAACACAAGACATACTTAAAGTTACAACGTAACAAAACAAACAAACAAGTGTTGAGAAAACAAAAGTACAACAAATACAGTAATCAATATTTGATGGATATAATCAAGGCACTACAACCCAATTACACGATATTGTATTACAAACAGAAATAAAAATTTTTTCTGATAAAACAATTACAAATATTATGCAAAAAACATTTGATTAGGTATTTTTATATAATTTTAATAGACTTTTGGTTATACGGATGTTGGCACTTTATGGACAGTTCACTCAATGTCCTTATAAACAGATGTTGGCACTTTATGCACAGTAATCTCTATGTCTGTAAAAGAGAATGTTGACAATGAAAAGGTTAATAAATCAGATAATTTATTTTTTTCTGACTCGGCTGCTGTTTATTGTTGATGCATAATCCAATTTTTATTTCCATGATTTATAAAGTTTTCATATTATTTTTTAAATATTTTTGTTGACTTAGGTCTTCTAATTATTATTGTAAATTTTTCTGACTACTTTGTTTCTGTTGATAGATTGATTTAAGAAAATTTATATCTAAGATTAAAGATAAATTTATATCTATACATTAATATATAATTTATTTGTTTATAAATATTAATATTTATTCTACTATACCAGGTACTAAATTAGATTACAATTTAAAATATAAATTATATTACAAAATAGATTATAATTTAAAAGTTTTTGAAAATTATGAGAAAGATTTTAAAAAAAATGTGTATTGTATTTTTATTGCTTGTAAATTTAATACGTAATAATAAAAAAGTTAAAATTCATAAAAATATTATCGTTTGATAAATTTTTTAGTAATAATAAACATAGCCTTTTTAAAACAATTTTAAGTTTCTGATAACTTATATTTTTACAAGATTGTGTAACTTCCTCTGTTAAATTATCTTTAAATAATTGTTATTCCTTATCTACTGTTGAAATATCAGTATCCTTTAAATTTTTCCTTCTTGCTTTAATTATTTATAAAAAAAAACAAAACTAATTGGGTGCGTGCATCTACGATGCGTGACGAGATTTGAACGTGACAACGTCTTCTCGGACTTAGTGTTTGAAACAGAGGCAGGCAGTCCTCAGCCGGGAATATTACGAACCGAAACGAAGACATGCGACAGTAACCGAGCGTTCGAGCGCACTCCGATCAACAGAAGCCCGAACTTGCACGAAGCCCGCGTTACGGCTTCGGGTAACGGATTCCTTATCGAATTTCGGTGAATGCCTCCCAGCTCTCACCGATTTATTAGACGTCACGTCAAAAAATCACATAAACCCTGAAAATCAGCCATTTTCTCCTAAAAATAAATAAATGATTAACTTGTAAAAATATTTGTTACTATACAGATTTTGTTCATTATAACTAAACATTTATAAAAAAAATCATCAGGGTGGAGTTCTTGTTTCACATTTTCAATATTTTTTTTCAGTTTTTAAAGAGTAGGTGAAAGAAGGTTATAACAGAAATTGGTGAAAAGGAATTGTAAAAGAATGAGTGGAAGCAAAAAATCTCTCCTCTTTCTTTTGTCTGTTTATCATTATCTGAGGATATATTGAGAAAAATGCTTTATCCACAGTAATGGAAGCTTATTTATAAATATTGTGCCTTTTGAAATCTTTGTAGCAGATCATACCACAGTAAAATATAGCTGTTGGATATTGTACCTCGTAAAGGCTCATGTTGTTTGTTTTTAATATTGATTAAAATCAATATGATAATGTTGATTAAAATTCAGTTACTCGAAAATCTGTTTCATAGAAATGAATTTTTTTTTCTTGGGATATTTTTACTCTCTGAAACCAGTTATAAGAGTGGTATATAGGAATTCAATTGTTTTCTCTATAAGCACATAGTCCATGTCACATACAGGTTATGTATGATTAAGCATTAAGAATTAAGGCGTTTTTATTGAAAATAGTGTAAGCTATTAGGTGTGGATTTTATTACAACCAACAGAATTTTAAAAAATAAAAAGAATATATTAAAGAAAATTTTAATTAATTGTTCAGGAACTGTGAAATGATGTACTGGACTATGTTTCAGCATATAACTTTATTGTATTTGTTATTTCTTAATATTGCTATCGTGGTAACACGAGTCTGTCAATGTATTAACACTTACTTAACACTAACTTCACACTCTTACATTAATACATATATCAATTTTATACAGTAATACATTAATTTTCATACAGTGCATACTTTTTACATAGATAAATTTGGTATTGGCCAATCCATAGATATTAATACCAAATAAAACGTAGTCTAACAATGTTTAATAAATTCACTTTTTCTTTAAAATAGTTTTTAATCATTAATCAAATTTTGAACTTGTAGCAGATCCGATGTAATTCAAATCTGTTGAGTTCTCTATATAAAGAGAAAATTATCATACCTGTACTTCTTTCATAGTAATCAAAACTGTCCTTTTTATTTTACATTTTATATTTTTTTAACACTACGACTGAATGCCTCTACGATGTTATCGCCGCCAGATCTCAAGTCGGAAGAAGGACTTTTCCTTTGTCCTGTCATCCAACCCCCACCAATTTCCTGTCTAACACTCCATCCATGAGAGCTTGTGTATACACAATCACAGCCTTACACGTACAAAAAATTTAGTTCCCATGGAAAGCATGACGTCATACAGCTATGTAATTCTATTTTTAGATAGTAGTGCTTAGTAAGAACTGAATCACACCTAAATTGTGTTAAAACTTATTACACTGACACAATGAATTTATTTAACTACGATTATAAAAATATGTATTGTACTAAAGTAACATTTTTAAGACAAAGAAATTATTCAAAATATACAAATTTACTTAAATTTTAAAAAAAACTTATCCAAAATTTGTAATGGTCACAATGGGAAATTGACCTTCACTAACGGCAGGTAAATGTCGGTTCATATTCTTGTTAACACATTTGTGTTAAGTTTAATTTTCTGTTTTATTATTTGTTTATTTTTTATGGTTATTGCCTCTCCCTGTTAAAAGCTTTTCGTTGGGTCCCTTAGTGTTATGAAATGCTACACCACTCATATTTCGCAACTAGGGCAGCTAGTTGTGTCACTCTCTGTACCTTCCCATGACCCGCCTTTAACTCTGTTCCCACACTTGAGTCTATTGTGCGTGTCTGTATGAGCTTTCCTTATTTTTTTCTATCGTTCTGGTTTTTAGTCACTCCTCAACTTTGTAGCGAATAGGAAGTTCTTTGACTTCTGGGTTCACCAGTTTTTTAGTCCTTCTCGCTCTATCCACTTCAATAATTCTTTTAGTCGGCCCTCAACTTTGTAGCGAATAGGACGTTCTTCGACTCCTGGGTTTGCCAGTTTTTTAGTCCTTCACGCTCTATCAATTTCAATAGTTCTCTTAGTTGGCCACTCATGGATCCATCGGTTTTCTTTATTCACGCTCCTTCAGTTTAAACAATCCTTAATAATTTCAAATGGTGTTAATGTTCATATTCAGTTTAATAAAGTGTAATATTTGCTGTTTGTTTTAAGTCTTGGTTTATGATATTATATATTCAATGGTGTTAATTCTACAACTTAATTGTTTTCTACATCGTTCTGGACCAGCCAGGCTCTGCTATAATGGTATTAACTTAGTGTAATGTGAGTTTTTGTTTTTCATTTAAAAAATAATTGTTATAATTTAAACACATTAATTCTTTGACATATCTTGAAAGGTAAATTCATTTCTATTGTATTTTATGTACATGTAGCTCTTCTCTTTTTTTAGATCTTGTTAAATTAAAGTATGATATATCTGTGGTTTTTCATGATCAAAATGCAACCACTGCATTTTTGTATATTCCATTGACAGATGGAACAAAAGTTTTTGTATATAAAGACTAACGAAGTCTTTGTTGTTAATTCTTATGATACAAACTTTGTTACTTTTAGCAATAATTTGAGCTCAATATTTTGGCATACAACATTAATAATTTTTTGACATTTCATATTTCTTATATATTATTAAAAGTTAATAAAATGTTAAACTAAATATAATAATCATTTATACCTTTTTTTTTCTTTAAAATACTTTTATTAAATTACTGTTTTTTCAAAATTTATAATTAATTATTGTTCAAACCTCTTTTTTTAAATTAAATTTAATTTCATTATACAGTTTTTCTTACCAGAGTAATTTTATTTTATTTTTTATTACCTTTTTTTTACAATTATCCTCGCACGGCTATTGCGCTAACATTCTGATAAGTACAAGTCAAATAAAAATATCACTTCCTTTGGAAGTGATGGTTATACCTTTCATATATGAATTGGGTAGCTATCTTGTCAATACTGATGACCTAATACAGAGAGTTAATGGAAAAGTCTGTGAGAATAGACAGTTTATGATTTTATCATTGTATAATGAATTTCTTTTAATTTCGTGACTGTTCTCTATGAAACTGTGTCAGTAGCTTAAATTATTATGTTCATGCTGGGTGCCAAAAATGCTGAGTTGCACGAAAACAAATGTTTAGCCAGTGTTTTGAGTTTTCACATAAGATGCAGCAATGAAAGTGATCTGTTCTTAAGCCAAATCGTTACTAGTGTTGAGACAAGCAAATTTCATATCACGCTGAAATCAAAACAACAGTCCATGGAATGGAGACATTCAACATTTCCCAAGAAAGTGAAGTTCAAGCAAACAATGTCAGTCCAGAAAATAATGTATACTGTGTTTTGGGATAGACAGAAGCCAATCCTTGTTTATTTTTTTTGCTTTGAGGTGAAATGATAAATGCTGAGACTTACTGTGGGACCTTGACTATGGTGTGTTGTGCAAATCAAAACAGAAGACATGGAATGCTGAGTATGGGAATTGTGCTGCTTCACGACAATATTCTGCCACTCACAGCTCACTGCACCCAACAAATACCACTTTTTCAGTATTTAAAGCAGTTCTTCAGCAGTCAGTATCACTGTATCAAAATAAGCCATACACAATGGTTATCTTCTCAGCCAGCAGATCTCTATGAAGCTGGAATGCAGAAGCTGTTCACACGATATGACAAGTCTCTTAATCTGGGCGGAAATTATGTGGAATTGTAGATCAAGATCCAGGCTTTCACATGAATATAAATTTTTAAAAATATTTGCCTAATTCTTTTTTTTACATCAAGATCATACTTACTAAAATGCCTCGTTTATAGGTGATTTAAAATACTAATCACTCTTAAAAGTATGTTAACATTTTGAAATTTTAATTATTAAAAAAATGTTACAGTTGAAGGGGAGGTTTGAGCTTTGAGACCAGGGAATAGGGCTGTCTCATCCTATCCTGGAAGTTTTTCATTCAAAACCTGGCTGACACATGCATTAAAGAGTGGATGTGTTGTTGGAAATAAATTAAATCTACCTATTGAATAAATATGTTTTGAGGAAAGCAATGGTCATTTTATCATTTAACATATTAAGATAAACATTTCCATTAATATCCCTATCAGCTAAGATAAAAACCTAATTACATGATTTTTCATTTAACCCCACCAAACTTAGGTGTGTCACATCTTTTTTTTTTAATTTCTTATCTGTTTTAGATCCCATCATATTCATGAACTGCTTCTAGTAACACATTTATTAAGATGAAAAGATTAGCTTTTTATATGTAAAAATTACATAATTTAAAAATTATTTGTCTAGATAAGTTTTGTCTAAAAATTCAATAGCGAACTGGAAAATGTTTTCTGTATCAAATGGTTTTATTTTTTGAAGTACTGAATTTTGTTTTCATACAAGTGCAACCTGACATGTAGAACTTTATAATCAGTTGTTTTTGGAATTTTTAACTCAAAGCTTTGATGAAAGATATATTTATTACGACTTCTGACTGCAGATTGTTCTATTTGTTAAACACTCATTTGATACTTGTGACCCAGGTAATTTCTTGTTTAAGAACAGATCCTATTTCTTTGATCTGATTGAACTACCATTGTATATTATTTTGGGGTGGAGACGTTTTTCATAGATATGACAAAATGGACATTGAACTAAAATTGTCTTAGTTTATCATACCACAAAATATACTGTGCTCTTTTTTGATCAGAGAAAATATTGTAAATAAAGAAACACCTCAACAGTAATATAGAGACTGACCCAATGATTAAATTGGCTGTTACACAAACCTTTTATTAGAAATTTTCAGTGCTACCATTGTAATTTCTTAAAATGTCCTTAATTCCTTGACCTGAGCTATTGAAACTATACTATTTTTGTGGTAAGCCTTTATATATATACTTTTTTTTTTTTTTGAAGAAAAATACATATACAATTTTTTAATTATTAAATTACAGAAATTTACATATTGTTTGTATAGATTACAGTGAAAAAATATTCATATCAAAACATTTTGTTTAAGAACTCTTTAATTTAGCAAACAAATGAAAGAGTTTAGATATTTATAAAATATGGATTAAGGTATTTTTTTTGCAAAATTTAGTAATTAATGTATCTGAATGCTAATTTTTTTTATCAGTTCATGAGTTTATGTGATATATTTTCTATTCTACGTTCATAAGCACTTAAATAATACTTGTAAGAATAATTAATGTGTGTTTATATTTCATTGAAAAATAAAATGTATCTTTTTTATTTATTGAAATGTTTGTTTTTATAATGCTCACAAAAAATCATTGTCAGTAGTAACAGTAGATATAACTATAATGTGATATTTGTATTAGATTTTTTTTTTTATTATATATTTTTCTGAATGATTTTCTTCCACAAGTTTCCAATATAAGCTACACATGAGGTACTCAAAAAGTGATCAACTCCAATTTCAAAAAATGCTGCCAAAAGTAGGTCTGAGTATGAAAATGATGTTGCTGAGTGATTTACCAGTTTGTCATTAGAACAAAATAAACTACCTGTTAAGAGGGAAAAACAGCCCAGAAAAGTAGAAGACAAAAAGGGAAAGTAAGAACTGTGTAAGTGGTGCACCTTAAAAGTAAAGGAGATGCTTTTAAAGATATTCTCTGTAACAGTAAAAAAAATTGTAATTCATAGATTTCAGCCAAACAAGGAAAAAAGACATTTTTTGAGATTTATAAGCTGTAAAAACCGAATATATTTTTACAAGGCTCATATCAAATAAAAAACATTGTCTGTAATGGTCCATCATCCGGAACAAAGCCTCATAGCAGTAAAATATTTAATTTTTTTTATTCATATTCCAGTAATATTGTGAAAGCATGTAAGAAATATTTCAGGGACTTTATAATGCTTGTTCAAAATGTGACACTTCCACTATTGTTGATCTTTGAGGAAAGCATGTTCTTGTCAACAAAATAAAGACATTTCTGATGTGGTTGAGCACACACAATCCTTCCTAGAATACATTACATTACAAGCCATTATTTAAGAGCTCATAATCTTAGCCTTAAATATTTTAATTAAAAAATAAACAATCAAAAAATGTATAATCTATACATAAAGAGATGTAAAAATGAATTTCTGTGAAGGAAAAAATGTATTACCATCTATTTTCTACGAAATTCATTCTCCACTTTAAGCCTCCTCCAAAGATACTTAGTAGGTTTTTGATTGTTACCACAGAGTACTAGTCATCTCAAAATGAAAAAGAAAGTAAAATATTAGAGAATAAAAAAGAATTCCATCTTATTAAAGAAGAAATCGCTAGAAATGAGCTACAACCTGATAAAGAAAGGTGTGATGAAAATTATACGTTTTTACATTTGACTTGCAAAAAGCATTGCCATATCCCAAATTGTCCACATCATGGTATATTATAAACAATAAACTATTAACTAAATAAAGAAAAACTTAAAATCTGTTTTTTTTTTAAATCCACAAACATTTCGGGTGAATAATGTAATAAAATTACTTACAACTAATTTTATATTATTCACCTGTTCTAAGTCTAATTAATTTTAATATTAGTAAATAATATTGTAATATTATTCAACTGATGAAACAAAGTATACTGTAAAAACGTTTGTTGACTTTTTAAAAAAAGAAAAAAAAACAGTTAAGTATATGTTTTTTTTATTTAGTTAATGGTTTATAATATTCTACTGCTATGATGCTTATCAATAAATTATTCTTTAATATAAGCATACTGCTTTTTGTTTATAATCATGATTGGGATCAGGAATAAATTAATGAGTTGTCTGAGACTGAAGGGTTTCAATAGTAAGCTGCATGCTTAAAAAAAAAAGTAATTTTAAATGCTAAAAATGTAACTATCTTGTAGCCTTTTATGATTGGGAAAATAGATATATTAAGCTTTTTAAATCTTATTAAAGTTATTGGATAGTTCTCACAGCACAACAGAATGTTTGGACTTGAAGTTCTTTGTGTCAGGTCATGAAATATATAAGTTCTTTGTGTCATCAAGAAATATGCATGTAAAATGGAAAATATCTTTACATTATTTCACAATTTTAATTATTGGCAACTTATTTTCAAGTAGAAAAAAACTGTTTTATGCTTACTGATGTAATTTTAAGATTTCTTTTTAACTGTAAACCACAAAACAACTAACTGCTGATGGCAGAAATGTAAAATGACTCAGTTTTTAAAAATAAATCTCTGATAATATATATTAAATTCTTTTCAGAGTCCCTGTCATTTAAAAAATTAATGCGATGAAATCTTCTACAAGGTGACCATGAATATATCTTGCTTCAGTTGAGTAAAATGAATAGTATTCTGAAGTTTGACCAATTTAAATGCCAAAAAAGAAAGATATGATGTCACTGTTACAGTACATATCATCTGTACACCATAGTATTATAAATTGATCCTGATGATGGAGATTTGTTATGAATGAATAATTTTTCTGAATTAAGGAAATTATAATAAAGAAAAAATATATTCTCTTCGTGTATTTTAATGATTAAATGCTAACTTTTATTATTAAAATTATATAAACACTAGGTAGGTAGTAAAGTATTTTTATAATGATTTTGACTTTTCATTTAATCATTACATTTCTTTATTTGAAAATGATTAACTCTAATATATTAGTAAAAAAAGAGTCTGATAAAGATGTTGCTTATCCCCGTTACTTTTTAATCTTTACATAGACTAGCAGTTAATGAAGTTAAAGAAAAATTTAGAATTGGTGTAACAGTACAAGGTGAAAAGATAAAGATACTACGATTTGCTGACAATATAGTTAATTCTAGCAGAGAGTAAAAAAGATTTAGTAGAAAATATGAATCGCATGGATGAAGTATTATGCAACAACTACCGCATGAAAATAAACAAGAACAAAACGAAAGTAATGAAATGTAGTAAACATAATATAGACGAACCACTGAATATAAAAATAGTAAGGAAAAAGGTTACTGAGATAGAAGAATTTTGTTACTTGGGAAGTAGAATTGCTAAAGATGGACAAAGCAGGAGTGATATAAAATGCCGAATAGCACAGACGAAATGAGCTTTCAGTCAGAAATATAATTTGCTCACATCAAAAATTAATTTAAACGTCAGGAAATCATTTCTGAAAGTATATGTTTAGGGCGTAGCTTTAATGGAAGTGAAACTTGGATAATTGGAATACCTGAGAAAGAAAGATTAGAAGCTTTTGAAATGTGGTGTTACAGGAGAATGTTAAAACTCAGATGGGTGGATAAAGTGACAAATGAAGAGGTGTTGCAGCAAAATGATGAAAAAAAAAGCATTTGGAAAAATATAGTTAAAAGAAGAGACAGACTTATAGGCCACATATTAAGGCATCCTGGAATAGTTGCTT
>JAAAKQ030513376.1:0-19519 GCA_010016005.3 Zanna intricata
GGATTCCCCATGCGACTTATAGACCCCAGCCAGTAATAACAATCCACAGTAAGCTTGAAAAGTAACGTTATCTAAGTACTTCCACTTTTCTCCATACACTCGTAATCCCTCAATATTTGACATCTTTATAATGTCCCTCTCTACAGTACCAAAAATAATATGGAATGAGCTCACCAAAAGTACCAAAAATAAGCAGTACCAAAAATAATATGGAATGAAGTCCGTAATCCTGGATGTTGCATATCTTGTGACATCTGGTGAAGTCTTTATGATGTTTTGAGAACCCTGCCGCCAGCGCGATTTTAAGCCTTTTTTCTTTGAATTATTAAAAACTTAATTTTTTCTTCATTTTAGGGTCTTGCAACTGATTAAAAAATTGATGTTTATATATTTTGAGCATTTTACTAAAATTTACATTAGTGCTTTTTAAACCAACTTGATAGCTTACATCGCTATTGCGTAATAATTACTACAAAATTTTAATTATCGCGGCTGTTTTGAGGTGACCCGACGGTCGATCGCTGTCATTTGTGTATTTTTTAATCCCTAATGATGCCGAATCCGAAGTCAAAATCCGAGACAAGAAGTGCTCGCGCGCGAGCGCACACACACACTGAATTCAATAAAACTGTTCTTTCGTTGAAAATGTTGGGAATATCGATTTTTTATTTAAACTTTTGTAACGACGTAAGTCGTTACAAAAGTCGTTCAATTTTATAAGTTTTGAAATTACTTCAAAATATTTCCAATCATCTTTACAACTATCCTCACTGACTGGCGTTACTAGAATGTTTTTTGTTTTGTTTTTATTAATTGGGTAGGCACGTATTAAACGAAACGTGTATTAAATTGAATTGTGTATTGAACTGTTCCTGCTTATTTAATAATGCTCCAATAGTTAAGACTGGTTATTTTTTGTCCGTAGAATCTATCAAAATTATGTGAATTGGAATTGTGACTGTGAGGCGATTAATAGATGCTAATAGAGCATCTATTACAGTATATAATATACTGTTATAGAGAGCTTTTAAATATTCATTATACATTTGTTTAAAATATATGTATATGTACTGTTTGTTATTCTTTGTGATGTTAAGGTCAAAAAAATTTGTTTGTTTATTGATTTCCTATTTGACAGTATAGTTCAGCATACTTCATAATCTAATCTCACATTAGCATCATATGACAAAATAAACCTGTTTATTAATATCTCACTAACAAAAAACTTTCCTTTCGTCTAAAATGCATTGAAGTATCGTTGAACAAAGCGTTGATAAAATTAAGCGGAATTACTCGTAAAAAAAATTAATATTACGTTATTACACCAAACTTAACCGACTTGACTTTTATTTATTTATCTATTTTTTTTTAATTTAACCTCCGGAACCACAGTTAAGTATATCTTTAAAAGATGAGATGAATGAATTTGTAGCGTGTGTGAAAAATGCCATGCCTGACTGGGATTCGAACCCGGGACTTCCGGATGAAAGGCCGAGACACTACCACTGCGCCACGGAGGCTTAACGATTTGACTTGTACTATGCGTACACAACATAAGTAAAATAAATATATATTATTAATAAAATAAATAATTTTAAAAAGAATTAGATTTTATTACTATATAAAACATTTCGTAATTCGTCGCCTAATTTTTTTTGGGCTTGACGGTGATGAATAGTGCAACACGATTATCCACCCTTACTAACATAATGTCTGTTTACATCTGGTATATGGTCTAGCGAGATGGAAGTATAAGAAACATAAAAAACAAACAAAATCAGCTGTGAAGTCAACATTTAAATTACCATGAATGAATTAGAGATAAGCCACTATTACAACACAATAACCTATACCCGGCAAGTCCAAATCGATTTTTTAAATTCTTGTTACAATATCATGGATGAAGTAAGTACTAACATAATTTGCTTAAAATTTTTTAGCTTATAAAGTTCCACCTAAAAATACTGAACAACTCATTTCTAAATATTGCAGTGAATTAAACCTTTATATAAAATAATATTCTTTTCCGTTAATTAATTTCAAACAGTAAACACGTCATGTTGGCACATATAATTAATCAGGGTTTTATTTGGTTTGAATCGAATTTAATCTTTAATGTAAATTTTTTATTTACGTCAAAACGCTTTCAACTATACTTGAACTACAGCTATGTTTCATCATTAACGCTAGCGCTGCTGCTGTTGCATTGTAGTTCCAGCCGAAGTTACTGTTATAAGTAATTTTTGAATCTAGAAGTATTCAAACAAAGTATTATAAGTATTAGATTTGACTGTGCTTGTTAATTTTAGAGTATTTTTATTTTTTTTTTTAATATTTTTGTTAACAAGCTACGATGAAGTGCTTCATGTATACACATAGAAACCAGGTTTCTATATTTACCAGTGCTTTCACAACTAGGTTTATGGCAAAGATTTAAAAAACTTATAACTTTTTTGTAAGATGGTTGGCAAATGCAAACACTGTGCTAATAAAGCTGCATCCCACTGACCAATTGTAGAACTTGTACAATTTAGTTTATAAACTTCCTGTGAGGGGTAAACAGGGTCTTAGTGTAATCATGAATCAGTAAATCTGGGGAATATTATTTTCTGTCCAGTGGATATACAACAATTCTAATATTTGACATTTCTGTAAGGTAAACATGGTCTTCCTAATCCTTCCTAAAATATAAAGTATGCAGTATATATTGTTATGATTCAATGTTTCTGCACAGATCTGTTTTAAGCTCCACTACTTCAATTTTCCCTATTTTATTTTATTTCATCTTCACTTAAACATTTAATTCTCCTTCAAATCACCAGCATCTTATGTGATTATTGTCTACTTTTTTCTGGAGTACCTTCAAAAATATTTTAGAAAATATTGAGTTTTATTTCATTTTGGCCAGCTGAATTTATTTATGCTAAATTTTTATACAAAAAAAAATGTATTTACCTTGAAACTAAACAAGAAAGAATTTGTTTATTCTCCTCATTTTTTTTTATAACTGTTGTACAATTTAAATATTTTTGGCTAAAAAGAGAATAATTTCTAGGATATAAAATTGTATGTATGTATCCTGACACTCAGCCAGGCTTGCGCTTTGGCTTCCTCTACGATTCACCTCCAATCTTCTCTATATCTTGCCACTTCTCTTGATTTTCTCACCCCCAATCATTGTCAGATCCCTTGTTACATCCTGGAGCCAGTGTGTTCTTGGCCTGCCTCTTTCCCTAATTCTGTTTATTCCTCCATGCATTATCCGTCATTGTAGTCTCTGTTCTGATAGTCTTCTCACATAATCCAAGCAACCAGTTCTTTGTGATTTTATTACCCTTACAGATTTATTGCCCTTACTATATTTTTCCCTTGGAGTGTTCTCTCTATTTCCTCATCCCTTCTTATCCTCCTCCATGTTCCTTCTTTAAAACAGGTTCACATATTCTCCTTATTACTTTCCATTCAAACACCTTCAAAGCCTTACTGTCTCCCAAGTTTAAGGTCCATGCTTTGCATTCATAGGTCACAATTGGTCGAATTAATGTTTTATAGATTTTTATTTTGGTACTTCATGTGATAATTTTTTATCTTTTTAACTAGCAATGGCAAAGTGTGCACGATTGCCAAGCATAATCTTCTTTTAATTTCCATGGACACTATTAATTTCCGTTCCCAGGTAAGTGAAATTTCTGACATTTTTTAAGGTGTATATCCCAATTTTCATTTCCCTGTCGTCCTGATTCTGCAGTGTTCAACTTAAGATATTTGTTTTTTTTTTTATTTCCAGTCCAACTTTTTTTGTCTCTTTTTGTTTGTATGAATATCTCCTTTGTTTGTTTGAAGGATCCTTCATTTCTCACTACCAGGACAATATCATCTACATATGCCTGTACTTAGACCATTCTGTTTATTATTCTTCCTCTCATATCAATGTTCTCCATGCCTTTTAAAGCACCAGGCTAAAGAGCATAGTTGAGAGCACATCCCTATACCTAACTTCCTCTTTAGTCAAACACTTAACTCTTTCTTTTATCACTCAATACCATACCTACATAACTGGTCATGGTTACCAGTTTCACAATGTTTTAGGAGATACTGTAACTCTGTAGAGAATTTAATACTTTAACTTTACCCAACCTGTCAAAGGCTAATCCAGAGTCAATAAATAACAAATGTAAACGTATATCATGTTCATAGAACATCTCCGTGGGTTTGCCATAGCAAAAATGTCTGATCTATGGCAACTCTCCGGGCCTAAACCTCACTGATATTCTCCAACTATCCCTCCATCAAAGTGCTCAATGTATTTGTCAGGACTCTAGAGAAGACTTAGTAGGCCAAATTTAATAAAATAATTCCTCGGCTACTGCTGTAGTTCAACTTGTCACCTTTCTTGTATGAAAGGACACACCAATCCTTTCCTCCAGTCTCTTGGCATCTTCTCTTCTCTCAAAGATGTAAAATTGAATAGTATAAATATTAAATGTTGAGTGTTAGTACACCTGTTTAACAACTAATGTATGCTGGAAGGAAGAGCTGCACTACAAATGTTCTGTGATTGTTATTGCAGGCTTAGATTGTTTTTACTTAAAATAAAGTGTACAATAACTACAGTGATTACTGCATTTCATGCAGTGATTACCTTCATGAAATAATTAAATCATAATCAGTTACTTTTGAAGTTAAAATGCCTGAAGAAAGTGATTTAGAATCTTTTACTTTTGTTTCTATTAAAGCTACAAAAAATAAATTATATTTAGAAAAATGAATGAAGAATATTGTCAAAATAAGAAAACATCAAGATCAAAAGCTATAAAAGTTTTTGTACACTCAAAAACACATTACTAACAACTATTGTAAAACTGATCATGTTCCAGGAACCTATAATCAGAGTTTCATGATAAATCTTGGACACAATGATGCAGTTCAAGAACCACGTTTTTGTAGAATTTATTTATAAAATTGCTAGAAATAAAATAGAAGAAAATTAAACATATGACAAACAGATTGATAAAGTAGCTGCAGCATACAATCTAACAATAGTCTTGTAACAATATGTAAAGAAACATTCTTGATATTGGAAGAAGTAAAATAAAACACCCATCCAAACTGTTGTTACTGTCTAATGAGCAAATAACAGAAATTAGAGGAGCAATGATAAATGATGAAAAATAATTTGAAAGAGAAAAAACAATTACTCATATAAAAACTTTTAAAATGTATGAGAAAAACATTTTGAACAGAAAAACAATCCTGTTGCATATTTTTTTTTTTACTTTATTAATCATTTAGAACAAAAAATTAAACACAGAGTTATTGGTTTTAAAAACTGATAGTGATAAATATAAGTACATCACATACTATCAAATGTTATGACCAATATCAATCTAATCTTTGGTGCCAAGAGAAATCAATAAATGAAGTGAGTGTTTACTAGGGCAAAATACTTTAAAATGTACTAACAATTGAAGAAAGGTAAAGAATGTATGTTTGTGAGATGTATAAAATCAATATGGATCCGTTTTATCACGAACTTAACTGAGGCCTATTGGTACCATAATGCTAAATTTTGACCTAATGCAAATCATTCTTTATTTTTGCTACTGTCATTCTTAACTATTTATTCTCTTAATCCTGAAATAGTGCATTTTTATAAATGGATTGAAAATACATTTTGACATAACTCCAATGAAAAGTACACCTAGTGTGAGGTATTTTTTTAGTTATGAATTAACAGCTGAAAATATTAAAAAATTAAGATTATTCATAATTCCTGCACCATTAAATAAAAAATATGTGTTTGTGTTCACACTGAATAGATTGTCTTAAGAAAGTAGATTAAGTTTTTTTTACTAAAAAGTGATTAATACATACCTATCAACAGAGTATTTGAAGTTGGAAAAAGTTACATAGAGAAACAAACTGTTCATTACATTATGAGCTGTCTTTCTTCTGTTGGTTTTTTTAATGCTATTGGAAAAGATGTCTTTACAGTTGAGTGGAATTCTTTTAGTGTAAAAATTCTTAAGTGATAAAGATTTAGAATAGATTTAAAATTAAATTACTGAAATGACAATATGTAATGTTTTCTGAAGCTTATTAAAAAATTCTATAAAAATAATAAAAACATTAAGTCTGAAAATGTTCAATAGCTACTCAAAAAACTGAGAAAACTCATATAAAATAATTTTTAACAAGTATTGGGTAAAGTTTAGCAAGAAACTAATTTTTATATAGATTGTTTTAAAACAGACAATCGGGCAGGAAGAAAATAATGAAAATTGACATTATAACAATAAATGAAGATTATCTTTAAAATAAATCATTTTTTTTTTTATAATCAATTATATTTCTGTTAAAAGTTAAAATACAGTATATTTAAAAGTTATTTAAATAACTTACAATTATTTTCAATATCTGCTATTTTATTTTCAAAAGCAGTTTGTTGATTTTTAGACATCACTATTTTATTTTTAATTAACGGATTACAAGTCTTCAGTTTAATTAAATAGCCTCAAAATATATAAGTATAAAAATATTATCTAATGTTGTCAGTAAAATATTTTCCAGTAGTTTTTTACTTCTCTCGAAAAATATTGGTGAATGGAAAAAACAAGTTTTGGAAGCAAGCTTCTCAATTATTACATCTTGTATAATCCAATTCCTCTTATGTTAAGTAAAAGTGTAGACATTGCTTCTAACTTTGCTCTTTTTTTCTAAAATTTCTTAAAGTATCTAGTTAAGTTGATTACTCTTAAAATTATATTAATATTGTATTTAATTTTGCTATATTTTAGTTACTTACAGAAAGTCAGCTTAAGCAAATTCTACATTCTATACGTGCAAAAATACAAGACACTGAACTTGCGGCAGATTTAGATGCTTATGAAAAAAGTAATGATTTAGCATCTTCACCTGGACATCATATTGAAAGTAAGTATATCTTATGTGTAGCTGACTGATAAAATTTGTACAGTAGTTCTTTTGGTTGCTGTATCCCAGTATGTGGTTTATAAACCTACTATGCTGTAAAGTTTTACTAGAAAATATGCATTTTGCTAAAATCTTTTAATTGGAATATGGACTTGGTTAAACTAGCTACTGAAGAACTGATAAATATGTTACATTCTAAACGTCCTAGCAGACTCAATGACAAGTTATCTTATCAGTTTTTATTATCTCTTCACAGGTAAATCTGATACTGTAATTTGAGCTTTCAAAACTTTAACCATGCACAAATATCTCATCCATTATTTTTATAATTTTTTCATTACACACAACAGGCACATGTACAATTAACTGTGAGAATCAATTGGTGAGGAATGCTCATACAACAGCAAAGAAACATTAAATTTAGCACATTTTTTGAGAGACTATTTAAAGTTAGATAAAATTATTAACTGTCTATTTTAATTGTTTATTTTATTAATCTGTTTAACTGCCTTTTTTTTTTTTTATTTATAGCTTTTTAGTTTGGAAAATAATACTGATCAAGATTTATACATTTTCATTGAAATGATTTAATCAATATAATAAATTAGTGAGATTATATTTTGTCCTTAGTTAAATCCACAAAACATTTTTTTACCAGTCTTCTTATTTAAATAGTTTTGATTAAAAGGAAGGGAACTTCCACGACACTTCACCTTTGTCTTCTTTACTAACTCTTATCACCAAAATTACTTAAAAGTAATTTTTGCCAAATTGCTGAAATATCTAACGCATAAGTAAATCTAAATGGTTATAGAAGATAATATCTTCTCTAAATAACAGTGTAAAATATCTAAATATAAAAATTTTAAAATCGGAGTAAGCAGTAAAAGATGAAATGTAATAGAACCGAAGAGAATAGAAGAAAAAAAATGTTGTTTAACATTATATTGGTTTTTTATTATTATTATTACTTAATTACTTATTTCACTTAATCACTTTATTATTTAATCACTTTATTACTTATTTCTTATAATTTTACTTCACATTTCATTCCCATTCAGATACTGATTTAGTGTGTGTATGCCAACTAATTTTATATTTTTATTTTGGAGGTAAACAGACAGTTATGGTCCATAGTGGTATCTTTTTTATTTAACCTCAGTTACCACCGTTAAGGTATATCTTCAGAGGATGAGATGAACGAACTGTAGCGTGTGTGAAAAATGCCATGCCTTACCGGGATTCGAACCCGGACCTCCGGATGTAAGGCCGAGACGCTACCACACGCGCCACAGAGGCCGGCCCATAGTGGTATCTAGGTTGGCAGAACCGATAGCTTACACTTAAGAAAAGCTCTTTAGCCAAAAAAATTTAATTATATAAAATTAAAAAGATTTTTGACTTTTATCCTGGGGTGCCGAATTCAAATCCAATTACATATGGCATTTTTCATACATTTCAAAAATTTCCATATTCTCATGAATAGAATCTTCTCTGTATACCTATGCCTCTTGGTGAATTGGGTCGTCAAGCAAAAAGAAAAAGTTATTTTATTTCACTATAATCTTGCAGAGATATCTCATAATGTATTATTTAACTAGAATTAAAACAGCAAAAGACGTGCATATGCGCAAACATGCATATAATAAAATAAGTTATGTAAGCTTACCATCGTGAAAGGTAGTTATTAAATAAACTTTTAGTAATACTCTGATTATACTGACTATAAAACTGTCTGTAGAAATTACGCCGATACAATAATGATATAAGTAAAATAAACAGAACCAACTAACTTTATATACACAAGATTCCGCGTTACCGGTGACTCGCTGAGTACTACAAACCCGTTTGTTTGTTTGTTTATCTGACTATAATTTTGATCACGTCAACGCATCGCAACAAGTGGGGCAGTCAATGATTGATGACGGCATTCGTTGGAGTAGATTTGGGATAAATAGATCTGCGGAAAGAATAATGTAAATAACTGCCGACTGTTTCTTGAAGAGTATTTGTAATCTTTGTTTATCAATTTGTATCGCTAAAAACAAAAAATGCCTATGATTAGTTCAGGTAAGTGCAAGTTAGTTTAGGTTGATTTTTCTTTTGTTTAGTATGTATTTTTTTCTAACCTCAAATATTTTTACCGGCTCGTGATTGAATTAAATCTTATTGAAATAAATTAAATGAAAAGTTGTATTTAAAAATGATAATAATAGAAACTCTAATTATAACAATATGTAGAGAAGATATTAGTGTTCCAAATTTTTGTTTTCTTTCGATGTAGTTACATAATTATTGACTTTCGATTTTAGCGTTTCATAATTGTTATTTTATTAGTAAACTGCTGTAATACTACACTTTTGTTTCAAATGCTGTTAATGATCTAATATTAGACTTTTCTTGCTGAGGTGAAACTAACTCATTTTAAAATTATTGAAGTATTAAGAGTATGGCAATTAAATAATGGTGTAATAATTAGATTTAAAAATATTTTTAATATTAATAAATTCAGCTATTTTGTCAAAAAAAAAGTTTTATCCTTAAAAAATAAACCTCATGCATTTCACAGTTACATTTAATTTTATGTGTTCTCTTTGTTTAAAATTATGTAGAAACTTTATTAAGAATTAAAATGAGTTCTCTTTAAACAAAGACCACAGAGAGTGAAGATATTCACAACTTGATTATTTTGTTAAGTTTATTATTGATCTAAAGACCTCTGTATATCTATTTAAAGGTAGCTATGCAAATATTATTTCCATTCTGATATACTGCCAGAGAACAGATCTACTGGTATACTAACATCCGACATACTGATATACGATATCACATATGATATACTGATATCCTGATGTACCGACAGAGACTTGTGGGCTGTATTAAAGGTTGATTCCTAAATACTCAAAATAATTATAATAATTTGAAATAAGGATAAAATACCAGTGGTCAAAGCCATGTTTAATGAACTGATTACTGTTGGTAATAATTCTAAACAATTTGGGAGTAGTTTCCACATAATGGCACAATTCAGTTTCATTTTCACTGTAGAGAATATCAAGTGATGATTACCTAGCTTCAAAATGAGCTTTTCTCATATCTGAGCAATTTGTTTTGTATTAGTTAAAATAAGATATCGTCAGAAAGAAGCTAACCCTGTAGTTTTTATACTGGTTTATTAAAATTAATAGAATGATATATCTAAAAAAGAAAAATAATTGATTTTTAAAAATATTGTTTCAATGTATTCTAATTAAAGAACTGCAGATACCAGAATAATTCATCTTCTTGAAAATATAAATATTTTTTTTTTGGATGTGTGTAAATGTTTGACCATGGATAAGAAATGGTACAAATGTCAAAGAAATGTTTATATGTTATAATAAAATAATTTAAAAATTCTTTTATATTATCAAAATTTAAAGAGGTTAATTAAAAAAAATTAATTCGGATTCTTTTTATATTTTATTTTAAACGTTTTTATGTTACATTTGCTTCAGGTATACAGTAAATTATAATTAAAAAGAGGTCATAATTTTTCAGTTTGCTTTGAAGTTTTTGGCCATGAATTACTGCATTGATATTTTCATAGACTTAATCTGCAATTGCTGCATATAAATAATCAGTCATCTTGGATTCACAGTTGTAGGTAATATTGCCCTCATATTTGCTCCTATGTTAGGGTAATTATATGGGTGGCAGAAATAAAACAGGGGTATAATGTTAATGTGACTACTAATCATCTTTTTGTGCATTATTTATTTTAAAATGAACTATTAAAAAATATATATTTAGCTGTTTCTATATATATCATGGAGTTTCTTTTTTTAGAATTAAAAGTATGAGGTAAATTAGAAGTAGATTTCATTCCATGTCAAATCAACAAGCCCTCACTACTTGACCATTATCAAATTCAACAAAAGTCAGTATTGACCAATATATTTATAAAGAATGTAAAAAAAAAAAATACTTTCTTTTAGTCACTAAGTTTTTTTTTTGTGTAAAACCCCATAAAAAGTGAAAAAATGCAAAAGCAAGGTTCAAGTAATTAAAAAAAATAAATTTTCTCGGCTCATATAAGAGCTACAGAGCTCAATTTGGTGTCATTTTAAAGCTCTTGGAATGGGTTTACATGTGATGTATCACTTTGCAGAATTTTGCGACATTAATAGTTCATCATAACAAAAAACTTTATTCGACCTTAAATATATCCAAAAAAAATTTTTTTAATTTGAAAAAAAAAATTTTTACTTTCTAATGTGTTGTACATATGGTAAACATTTCATAATGGGATTGAAATGTGATCATGGTGATATAAAATAATGAATTTGTATGTATTCACCACTTAATTGCAATTTGTATAGCTTCCAAAGATATTTACAGAAGAATTGCACACTATACACTTTTTTTTTTTTTACAACTTCTGCTTAGCATTGTCCACTCTTGCTTTGAGAGGTTATAAATCCTTCCTGTTGGATTTACCCTGGGATCTACTTTTGAAATAACATCACCCTATGTACATCAAGAACATCCTCAAAGTCTTGATAGTGGAAGGAAGGTGAAGGTCCATGTGGATGTAAGAACTTCATCTTCATTGTTTGATTTTCCTCATTTGTCTAGAACACACCCAAGCACCAGTGTCCATCATGTTTGCAGATCAAGAACCCAACCATTTCTGTGAATTCAAGATCATTCTCAGTGAGCACCAGTGTCCATCATATCTACAGATCAAGAACCCAACCATTTCTGTGAATTCAAGATTATTCTCAGTATTTGAAGTGCTTCTACTGTTGAGCTGTTAGACCCTCACTTCCACCTGATTCTTGTTCAGTGGAAAAAAAGAGTGGAGAAGTTTCCGAGTACCTGGTACAGTTCAAGTCATTATCCTACTCTTCTTTTTCTTCTTTATTCTGTTCAGTTGCACTAAAATGGAAATGTGTTGACTAAGTGTGTCCGTTTGCTCATCAGTGTCCGTTTGTGTGTGTCAGTTGTACTAAACTGTCGTGGAGTCATGATTTGGTCATTGTAGATCATTTGAAGACTTTCTCTAGCTGCAGGTTTTTTTAACAGTCCCTCCCACAATACCACATGCACTTTTGCCATGACATGTGGCAAAAAAATGCCATCTCCTTTGATCTCAAAGTCTGATACATTGTAACAGAGGTTAAGAAAATTTAGTCTGTTTGAGGTACTGAGAGCATCATCACTGTAGTAATAGATCAGGCTTGGTTTTGTGGTAAAATGACACTGCATGAAACTAATTAAATATATCTGTAAAAGGTGCACTGTCATGTTTGAGACAGTCTGAAATTACAACTAGATGTAAGAATCAGATTTTTGTTGTTGGATCTCGGAAATAGATTATGAAAGGGTGAAATATTGCCTGTGCATTGTTCCAGTGGAAACCTTGCGCTGCATCTTGGAGAATGAATTAATAGTTCTCAGTTAAGACACAGATTACAAGATATTTACTTTCTTTTAGAGATTCCTTCAGATAGGTAAGTTAGCTGGGCTGTTGGCTACCAAGAAATGAATGTTGAATAAGTTTAGAAGTTTTTCAAAAAGTATACTGATGAATTCTTCAGTAGGTTTGACTAATATCTCAAGAGATGTTCTTATTTCAACTTGTATCCACTGTTTATAGGTTGATGTTTTCAGTGCAGTTGAGCTCGAAAGCTTTCTCAATCCTTCTCTTGATTTCTTCAAACTTGGTACAATTTTAAAATTTCCAAAGTAGCAAGCTTTAGTTGGATTAGCACACACTACATCTATCATACATAATATCTTTGTAAGACTTAATTGGTCTATCACCTTCTATCATTTCTTTCATTCTGCAATGCATAACCATTAAGATTTGCATTTTGATGTGTTGGTACATACAAATACTGTGCGTTCCACTTGCAGCTGCAAGAAACAGTACTGAGTTCACAGAACTTAGAAAATCTTATTTTCAACAAAGAGTCAATCCATTTGAAGTGTCCCAAAAAAAAACATAAGCTGGTTGGTTGACCAATTAAAAAAAAAAATTGAAACTTACTCACTTGTTTTCTACATGTTTCAGGACATTAAACTATTTTTTAAAATCTTTTATTTAAGCAGTTTACCTGTGGCGGCCATTTTTGTTATGGTGCACACACCTATTTTTGTGATTGTAAGTGTTTACAGAAAAAATCATAACTAAAAAATTATTGGTCGTGGAAGAATAAACAAAAAGCAGTTTAATAATATTCTCCCAAGGTAAAAGATTGGTCCAGCAGTTTATTTACCTATCTCTCTTCTTTCTATGAAAAAATTACTGATACAGTTGAACATGAAAAACTGTGAAAATTCATTTTTGATAATTTTTTTCATGAGCAGAGAGATGGCATACAGAGTTAAAATTATTTTTTTATATGTAGGTGTAATGTTAGTAATTTTATCATAAATAATATTAATGGTGATATACTTACTCCTAAATTTTTTTGAATTTTTGAAAACTAATTTTTTTTAACATTTAAAATTTTGGCTTCAAGTAATTCTGATGGGGCTGGTGATAAAAATCTTAAATTTGCTTGACTTGCAGTGTTTTTACATATTTTTCTCAAGTAAAAAATTTTCTTATGTATTGTACTAATGAAAAAGTTATAACCTCTCAAAAATCATGAAAAATCTTTTAAAAGCAACACCATTTTGACTTGCTAAATAAGTGCTTCAAGGGGGGTTCTTACCATCTTTGCACTTTACATTTTTTATATTTAGCCCCATGTTGTTGAAGTTGACGTTTTTAATATTTTTAAAATAGTTTTTTTTTAAAATTATTAATGATAGGCCGTAATTTAATGATAACTTAACAAACACCAATAACCTAATACAATTTTCATTCAAAAATGCTTGTAAATCTTACTCATACTGAGGATTAGTAAAAAAAATGTAGCCACATCTTTTTGTCAAGAATTAACTTTTATTTTTATATTGATTATCTTTGTAAAGACTATCAAAGAAAAAATAAATTATACCAATATTTTAATTATTTTTCGATGAAATAATATGTCTTTTTATCAATGAAAGTTTATTATTTAGTGTGGTTAACCAACAGCTGTGATATCTGTTTTGATAATTTTCTTGAAATTGTGGGATAACGACCGTCCATTGTAGTTAGTTCAAGTGATGTCAACTTTCTCAGGACTTTGCAGATCGATACCCACACTTTGTCTTATTGAGACTTTTCAATGATTATCTGATTCAGCTTGGTGAAAAAATGAATCTGCACATCATCATCTTTGAGGCTAATATCTACCACTTCTCCTATCCACCACTGATTGTTCTATACACAAGCAGTAGAGCCTTTTTCCTTAAGTGAAAGTGGTACAATATTTGACACAGACGGTCTTCATAGTTTTTGGAGTCTGAAGTAAAGTAACATTTTACAATGCCTTCTGATACAGGAACATACCTGTATAGCTTCTAGTACTATCACTCTAAAATCACAGCAGTCTAAACTCTTTCACAGCAGTCAAAATGATTTTTTTACAGTTTCTGAAATCATAGCTATCTCATCTGATGTAATCAAAAAATCCTTGATGTTTTTCAGCTTGTGACTACAAAATGAACACATTTTATCAATATGTAGTATTGGACTGTTTAATGGCCTTTGCAGGCTTGCCTTTGTCATCTCTCGTTTTGTTGTTCTCCATCACCTTGGCGTTTTTTCCGTGTGATGATCCAAAGAAATGCCATTCGGCTTCAAGATCATGTGACTTCTTAAATGGTCACAACAGAACTTTCCATACAGGTGACTGAATTTTTACAAAAAATTTGTATGGAACATTATTCTTCCATTGTTTTATGTGAAATTATTTGAAAATAATGTAAAAATTTAACTGATTTTTAAAATTTGCAAGTATAATATTATTAAGTAAAACTTATTTTTTATTTAATAAACACTTCCAAACACAGGATGAAATTTGAGACACTCGATAAAGATGTGAACAGATCACTTGACTAATGTAAGACTGGCCATTCTGTAACTGCAAAGCTAAACGATGCAATAAGCATAAATGAGCATGTTGCAGCATGAATTTTCTTGATGAATGGAAATGACTTCAAGCGCCGTTATATCATTTACACTGTATTTGAATGGTTCAAACAAGTCTATTTCAACTAAAGTAATAAGTATAAAAATATTAAAGGGCCAAGAAGATAAAAAAACCCCCTTGGGTGGGGTACTTATTTAGTGAATCAAAGTAGTATTGCTTTTAACAGAATGTTCTTGATTTTTGTGAGGTTATAACTTTTTTATTAGATATTACACAAGAAACCTTTTTATTTGCCATAAAAATCTACAAAAACACTATAAGATGTGCAAATTTGAGATTTTTATCACCAGCCCCATTAGAGTTATTTGAAGGCAAAATTTGAAATGTTAAAACAAATTAGTTTTCAAAAATTCATAAAAATTTAGGGGTAAGTATATCACCGCTGATATTATTTGTGGTAAAACTAACCTATACCTACATATAAAAAAAATAATTCAAATTGTGAATGCCATCCCTGTCTTTTGAAAAAAATTACCAACATTGAAATTTTACTGTTTTTCATGTTCAACTTTACTGGTAATTTTCTCATAGAAAGAAGAGAGATAGGTAAATAACAGCTGGACCATTCTTTACCTTGAGAAAATATAAATAAATTGCTTTTTGTTTAATTCTTCCGGGACCAATAGTTTTTTAGTTATGATTCTTTGCATAAACCCTTACAGTCACAAAAATAGGTGTATGCACTGTAAACAAAAATAGCCGCCAAAGGTAAACTGCTTAAATAAAAAGTGTAAAAAAATAGTTTTAAGGTTCTGAGACAATTGGGTAAGTTTCAATTTTTTTTTAATTGGTTGGCCACCCTTGGGTCACTTCATTCAGATTGATTGATCCCATTGGTTATCTCTGTTTAAACAATGCAAAAAGCTCCACAGAGATTACATAGAATTTTTTTTTCTGAACATGCTCTTATCTTCCATTTATCTTAAGAGAAATAAAATCTTCTTTTCCGAGCAGGCTTTTTTAATCAGGCTTTTAGCTTTCCTTGCAATGTAGTCTGATACTCCAAATTCATGTTAAATGTCCTTTAAAGTCCAGCTTTTAGGGAGTGTTGTTGGTATTTGCATCCTGATGCTCTTATCATCTGTAGTATAAATTTTCCCTTCAATTGGTTAATAATTTTACAGTCAGAAATTGCACATCTTTTTTTTGGGCAACACAATGGATCTAATTGTTGAAATTTTTCATCAGAAGTAGATTCTTCAGCATTATTTTTAACAGATACTTCTAACTATTTGTGACAAGTATCAAACATTTTGTAACCTTGTTTAAGAAAAGTAAATGTTTTCACCAAGTTCCTGCTTACACATCTCAGGTTTTTTTTACAGAAATTATGACTTGACTTTTCAGATGGATTGCAAAGTACATTTTATTTAAAATTATAGGAGTTGATGGTTCCTGCTGGTCACTGTATTCTGGTCCAAGGCAGTGATGAATAAGGAGTTTAATGCAAACTTTCATAAAACTCCAAACCTGTAGAAAAAGACAAGCTCAGTTAACAAAGAGTGACTAAAATATCTGAAAAAATATTTTTTCCCATCACTTTACAGATATGATCAATCCTCTTGGGCGTACACCCACCGAGCCTTCTGTTCCAAGAGATGATCCAAACTGAATTTCACTTTACTAGTCTCAACTGGATGAAACATGTAAAAAATTATTATTTAGTGTTATTAAAAAATTATTTTTTAATATAATCCCATTGCAGTCCCATTATGAAATGTTTTACCACATTTACAACACATTAGGAAGCTAAGATATACTTTTTCAAATTGAAGAAAATACACATTTGGATATATTCATCAAATAATGTTTTTGGTGACCTTGAACTATTAATATCAGAAAACCTTGCCAAGTTACACATAATATAAAAGCCATTTATTTGCAATCTTTTTAATTTTTTCACAGGATACTATGCAAATAACTGAGTGACTGAAAAATCTGAAAAAAAAAATTTTTTTTTCATCACTTCTTGATAGAACCAAGCCTGTAAATTTTATTGGAATTACTAGACATGAATCTGAGAAGTGCATTTATTTTCATTGATTGTGGAATGACCCGTAGTTCTCTTTGTATAGTTGCAGGTTATACTTTGGGTAATTTAATCACAGAAGGCAAAACTAAAAAAGTATATGAAATTGTACAATCGCCTGATGAAGTATTAATTATAAGTAAAGATCGAATAACTGCTGGGGATGGAACCAAGGCACATGTTCTGGAAGGAAAAGCTGCAATCTCTACTCAAACAACTTCCAAAGTTTTTGAAATCCTCAATTCTGTTGGTAAAGTTAATTTTTTTTTCAATATAGATGTTAGATGCTATTACTATTAAAATTTACACAATGAAATTATAAAATTTAAATTTAACAATTTTAATTTCTTTGTTAGTATACTGAGTGGGAGAGAGAGAGAAACTATTTTGAATTATTTTTTCAATGCTGAATTTTGATTTGCAGAACATTTTTGTATTTCTCCTTAACAAAATTGCTGTTTTGATTGAGAATTAAGTTTTGTATTTAATAGTTTGAAGGTAGGCCCAAATATACCATTAGTATAAGTTTTTGCATCAATGACTGATATCCGTGTTTCTCATGGATCTTCATATTTAATTACATTTTAGATTTCAAACATATGCCCATTATGGTTGTTCATATGATTGATTTTCTTTCATTTAGAATGATTCCCTTTTTTCCCATTCTATTAGATATTCCTGAAAAAAATTGACGAAAATTAAACGTTTCCTAATTCAAAATGACTTTAAAGTCATTGTTTTTGTTGTATATAAAGTCATTATTTGCTGTATTTAGGTCATTACTATTTAAATTTTTTTTAAGTAAAAAAAAAAAAAAAAAAAAATTGTGTCTTATCAATGTTATATTTGTAGTAATGAACATTATTTTTCATCTAAAGTTGAACGGTAGTTCCGGAGGTTAAACGAACAAAAAAAGAAAAAAGTTTTTTTTTAAAGAAACATAATTTGATTGTAAAACATTTCAAGTGAAAATTTAAATGGTACGATGAATTTTTATTTTTATTCTTGTTTAGAGCTGAAATTGATGATATTACTGATGACAATAATGACTATGAGAGTACATCAGGTCACACAAGCAGTGCAGTTGTGATACTGATAATATTGCAGATTAAATAATCCTAATCCATGTCATAGTAATGGAAAAGTAATAATAATAAAAGAAAAAGTTGATAGACAAAAACAGATTTTAACTGATAATTTACTAGTAGTCAGTATTAAAGTATGTTTTACTAACATGTATTATTTTTAAAAACTTGTTAATACATCAAGACTTCATATTTGTTTCGATAATAAAATCAGATTGATTTTCCACATTAAAATCCATCTCCTGCTCTGGCATTGTGATAATGACTAGAAAAAAGTAGTGAGCTGAGTTTCTAGTAATGGGATCCCCTTCACGCATCCCTATATGCAACACTGAGAAGCCATGCCCTCTCCATTAGCCGTGCGTCAATGACAACAAAAATTCTGGTTTATATCTGATTCACCTTCTTAAATCTAAAGTAGTACGTTTTTAAGGGGGATAAACCTCTTCTCCGAAAATGTGTTTCATCACAAATATTTTGGTCACGGTTAAGATAAGTCCATTGTGTAGATTTTGTAAAAATCTGTCTGGACAAAATTGCAATATGTTCCAATATACAAACTGAGAAAGTTTCATTTAAAAAAAAATATAATTCAATTATTTTGTAAGAAGTTATTTCTGAGCTGTGTATTTATAGGAAAAAATGTAATTTGCATCTATATAGGCACTGTACTATGCATCATACCGTAAGTACAGTTTTTAAGCAGTTGTGTTTTCCAGTTTCAGGATGATCATTCCTGAAAGTTTAATTATTTAAATTCCACTGGGCCTATATGTTGTTAACATGAATATTTTAATCAATTAAAATTATCTGCCGCTTTTTTATATTTAAATTTGAGTTCAGCATACAGTTTAATGTGAATGTTCTTGCTGACTTGTAGTATGAATGAACAAGCACTTCTGTATATAAATTTGTTTTATTTACATATTTAAATTCTTGGTTGAACTTATATTAACTCTTAGTGTGCTCATTATAACCAGTTAACAATACTACAGATTTAGTTATAGTGACTTAATTCTTAAATGTTTTTTGTATTATGTGTATTTTACATGTGTTTATGTTTAACCAGGAGTCAAAACATCATTTATTAAAGTAGTAAATGAAACGGTATTTGTTGCTCGAAAATGTGAAATGGTACCCATCGAATGGGTTACCAGAAGATTAGCTACCGGTTCATTTCTAAGAAGATATCCTGGAGTACCAGAAGGTTTTAGGTTTAATCCACCATTACAAGAGACATTTTACAAGGTATTTTCTTTTTTAAAATAACACAAATCTTAATATTAGATTTGTACATAATAATAATATTTTGTTAATCATATCAACTCCCTCTACGAATCATGAGACCTTGCCGATGGTGGGGGGGGCTTGCGTACTCAGTGATACAGAGTAGCTGGACC
>JAAAKQ030513387.1:0-14287 GCA_010016005.3 Zanna intricata
ATATTTTCAAAATTTATAGTTTATAATACTGCTGCGACATATATCTTTTTTGTTGATGTAATGGATTTTTTTTTTAGATTAAAGTAAATTGAAGAGTTATTAATTTTTTTTTTTTGTTTGCAGATGTTAATTTCAAAAAAATAAGAGTCAGTTTTGAAAATTGTAGCGTGTCATGTTTTTTTTCTATATTAATAAAAGTGTTATGTAATAATAATAATAATAAATGTTTTAAAAATTTTTCAATAAATTTGTAATCCAGTCATCAACAGTACAATATCATATTACTGTGCAATTTTGGGAATCAGCACCGATTTTCATAAAAATTTGGGTTTAAGCTCTACTTGCTCTCTACTTCAAAATCTACCTTGTGCCGGACCGGGCTTTTTATTTTTTAGGGGTGAAACTACCCCTTATTGCAAAAAATTTTTAAATCGTAGATTATAGCATTTAGTTGCTTAAAATAATGTTTAAATGAATTATTTGCAGATCTCTTGACAAACATGAACAAGATATATCATTAATCAGAAAGATTCAACCCCTGTAAATCATCTCCTGAGTAGTAATTTTCAAAACTAATTTTAAAGATATTTATTATAACTTGAAATGATTTAAAAGTGGGACATATTAAATTTAAATTATTGTACTTTAGTTGAATGAAATACATTATTTTCTAAGACACTTCAACCCTAATAAATTAACCCCTTGGGGTAGTAAATATTGAAAAATATTTTAAAAAAGGCTTTTTACAATTTGAAATGATTCAAAAGTGCATTTATATCAAATGTACATTACTTTATTAGTAAAATAAAATAATTATTTGTTTAACTGCTTGTTCAACCCTTATAAATCATCCCCTGAGCATATTAATTATTAAAAAATAATTTCAACAATTTTTTTACAATTAGAAATGATTTTAAAAGTGCATTTATATTGAATTAAGAATATTTCACTGGTGAAATAAAATTTGTTATTTTTTAAATACTTCAACCCTTATAAAATACTAAAACCCTTGTGACAAAAAATATAAAAATTGGGGTTATAATTTTTTTTTTATGTAACTTTGTTAGAATATTTAGAATTAAAATATTTATAATATGAAGATATTTTTTATGTTGCAACCTTAACAACCCCTTGAAATATTTTCAAATACTTTGAAAAGTTCTGTTTTAAAGGTAATAGTCCTGAAGATCAAGTCCTTAGTTGCATGATTAGTGTGAGGCCTTGGCATTGTCATGGAGGAGCAAAATTCCTTTTGAAAGTATGCCATGTCTTTTGTTTTGAATTGCTCTTCGGAGCTTCTTTAAAGTTGCGCAGTAAGCATCTGAGTTGATTGTTGCTTCACCTAGCATAAAGTTTACCAGCAAAACAACGCGCCGGTTCCAGAACACAGTTGCCATAATCTTGTGCTTTGATAACGTTTGTTTGGCTTTGACCTTGACGGGAGAGGTTGTGTGTCGCCATTCCATTGATTGTTGCTTGGATTCAGGGGTGATATGGGATACCCATGTTTTATCTCCAGTAACGATCTGACTCAACTTGTCATCGCCTTCTTCCTCGTAATGAATAAAAATGTCCAATGAACTGGGAAACCTTGGTCCGCTGTAAGAAGTCTGGGTACCCACTGAGAACACAGTTTCTTGAAGCTGAGGTTTTCAGTCACAATTTTGTCAACACCGAGCTAGAAACTTGGGGAAATTCCAATGACAGAGTGATTATCGTGAATTGTCTGTCCTCATGAATTTTTGTTTCAACTGGAGCCACCAAATCATCAGTGATCACAGAGGGCCAGCCTGAGCATTCTTCGTCATGGGACGTTTTCACGGCCACCTTTAAACTCCCTAACCCATTTCCACAGTTTACCTTCACTCATTGCATTAGGGGCATAAACTTCAGTTATCTGGTGATGGATGTCTGCAGCCAATATGTTTCTCGCAGTCAAAAAACTTATGACTGACCGTATCACACACGCAGCTCAATAATTTTAAACACTTTAAAGATGCACAACTAAGCATACACTTCAGCTACAGAGCTGCAACTGGCGTGAGTTTATGCATAAAGGATGCTGGTAAGTGTGTAGTGGCTCATTGTGGCATAAACACGAACTAGAGAACTATATCGCCAACGGCCCTTAAAAAACGACCCTCGTATATATGAAAAAACTTACAATATAAGAGAAAAATGATATTCCAAAAATACAGAACTATTGAGAATTTTCAGTCAATATTATTACTGTATGTTTGCTTGCTTTGACATGTGCTACAATTTTATGGGATCAAAATAAACTACTGTAAATTAATATTAGACCATAAAGAATGCTCAGCAAGAAGGATGCGTCAAAGTCACGCTACGTAAAGTTTGCTCGTGGTGAGCTTGTCAAAGTAACTTTAGGCCTACAAAATCAGTGGCAAGGTCAGCTTGTCAAAATAAACAAATGGGTTAATAAAGAAATGATATTGAAATAGTGAAGTGATATTAATGATTAATATTTCTCTTTGGAATAGGTGGACACACTGCAGCTTGAACTGGAAAGTGCAAAAGAAAAAATTGAGGAGTTAACATTAGATTTAGAACTACTTAAAGAAGAACTGTCTGAGAAAGGATCTGGCGAAGCCTGTGTTTCTTCATATCAGATGAAACAATTAGAACAGCAGAATACAAGACTAAGAGAAACTTTAGTCAGGTAATCCTAACTCAAACCTAGATATTTTAGGAATTAAAATTAATAATTTTTTTTAGTAGGTTGTTTAAATTTCCATTTTGATTAAAGTGATTAATTCCAGCTTTATTAAAATTATTACTTTGTTAACTATGAGCTATATTTACTTAAGTGTAATAGTATGATGAGTATAAGTTATTAAGTAATTGTTCTTAACACTTTTTGAGTAGTACTGTAATTTGATATGTTGTATGATTTGATGATGTTTGTTATTTTGTATGATTCATCATAATCTAGAATAATTCTGCCTTCAACACTAATATGAAGACATATTTCATACTTCGGGGTTTTTGTCTATAAATGTGTGTGTTTTTCTCTGAATTCTGCAGTATACCTATGTTTAAAAAAAATTATTTTCAATTTTTTTTTTAAATACCATAGTTATTGAAGACATAATATTACTTGTGACTTTACTTACTTAAAAGATAAATCATAAGTATATGAAAAGGGTCTTTTATTTTCAGCACAAAAAAGTAATTGCAATAAAACAAAAAGTATGTGTAATATCAACCAACATTTTTCTTTATTTTGAAGCTTGTAAGATTACATTATGTTCGAAAAATTATACAATACCAAAATACCATTCATATGGCCTCCACAGCTTTACTAAACATAGTCAATAATAGGGAATTAAATAATTAACTATTGATTACTGTCATGATTGCAGCACGATAATTGGTAGATCCCAGTGGTCCTCTACTTGGAAAAACAAAATTTCATATACCTTACGTTACTTTGCAGAGGATAGAGTCAGGTTCCATAGTTTCATTGACTACTGCTTTACCAGGACTAAACTGTTTAGTTGGCAGATAAGCATGATATAAGATAATAGATCACTCATATTCTTTGCAAGTGTGAATTTTGGAATACCCTTGTATAAAATAATAAAATTAAAACATAACCAACTCTTTATGCAAACTAACAAAGTTTTATTAGTAGCAACTGTCGAAGGCAAATTAATGTTGCCATCAGGTGAAACATGTACCCTATTTTTGTGAAGACTTCTGAGAACAAACTTCTAAGTATTGAAAATTACCCTTTTCTAATAACAGATATTATGATTGACAGTTTAAGTACAAATGGATGCTACTTGTTTTAAGATAACATTGCTACTAGCATCAAAAAATTACCCATTCATAATGGAAAAATTGTAGTAGTGAAACAAGTGTCTTAGAACCAAATCTGGGTTAATAACATCAGAATAAAAGAAAAATATAATTTTGCCTGTTACTACAAGTAGTAAGTGAACATTTTTGTTTGATTTCCACTAACAGTATTTTTTAATCACTTCATCCTTGTCATAATTAAATTTTTTTAAACTTTTTATTAATTTCTTTAATTTTTTTCGGAGAGGGAATGAGAAGTGAATGAGTATGAAAGGATTAGAAACACACTTTAACTCATTAGTACCCAAATTTTTTTTTCATCTTAATTTTTTGTTAAATTTCTGTTGTTAGCTGTAAATGTAGTTTTGTAACGACTTTTAAACAAACTTTTTTTATTTATATCGTGTAGTAAATATTTGTTGTGTCTACAGATGTTGACATTAAGCGTAGTTGGGCACATATTTTATACATCAACAAATGTTGATAGTGGTGGTGAAGAGCAGCAGTGAATATTATACAAGACATATTAATAAAGTAAGGGCCGTAGGCTTATATTTAAATATTAGAGGGCTGAACATTGTTTCATGCCTGCAGGGCCATATATCGGCTATTTAAGAAGCTGCTGCAGTTATTGTTTTGATTCAGTAGTCTTTGCCTGCTGGTGAATGCAAATCACAACAATGCAACAATCATTTCTCCTGCCAGTTGTGAAGTGCGCGTTGTGATTCAATTTTTATGTGCAAAAGGATCTTTAGCTGCTGAAATTCATTGAGAATTGTGTGTAGTGTATGGATCTACAGTAATGAGTGAAGGAAAAGTTAGACATTGGTGGTGGGACTTTAAAAATGGCCGGACAAATGTGCATGACAAAGAGTGGAGTGAGTGGCAAGGCCGAGTTTCAGACCAACAAAATCGTTGAACAAGTGAATCGAAAACTGCAATGTGATCAGCGATTGATGATTAGTTCTCTGGATGATGAATTTTCACATGTTACCTCTATTGACACTTACCTCTATCTAAACGATTATCACAGAAAAGCTCGGATATCACAAATTGTCTATAATGTGGGTATCGAAAATGCTCACTGACCAACACAAAGAGCAAAGAATGTGCAGTGGATGAGTCTAATGGATTGCTGTCGACGAGATGGAGATGATTTGTTTTTCCACATTGTTACGGACAATGAGATGTGGATATCCTACACCAATGCAGAATCAAAACAACACTCAATACAGTGGCACCAGCCAAGCTCCCTAAAAATGATAAAGTTTAAGCAATGCCTCTATTCAAGTTGAAAAATGTTGGCTACCATTTTTTGGGACAAAAGTTTGGTTGATTTCATGGAATATGGATCTACAATTACAACTGACATTTAATGTGAAATGCTCACCTAACTGAGACATGCTATCCGAAACAGACGATGTGGGAAACTGTTGTCCGGCATAATCACCTTCACAACAACTCAAGTCCTCACACTGCTGCCTTAACCAAGAAGAAGATTCAAGATTTTTGTTGGAAACTTTTTGACCTCTCTCCATATAGTCCTGACCTTGCACTTAGCCACTCTTCTTGCATTTGAAAAAAAAATGAGGAACTCAAGACTGGTGTTGTCAACTGGTTCAATTCCCAGGTGGTGAACTTCTGTGCAGAAGGATTAAAGAAACTGGTTCACCGTTACGAAAAGTTCTTAGAACTGATTGGCGATTATGTGGAAAAGTGAAGTAGATATATAGTAAACTAAAAACTATAAGTAAAAACCTTTTCTCATGAATTAATTTTTTTTACTGACCAACGGTCCTTACTTTATGAGTATGCCTCTCATAATTAAACAAATTTTATTCAAACATATATAGTGTATACACTACTTATACCATTATTGCAATTACAACTTTTGTAAATAAATAATAAACTAAAGTACTTCTGCTTATAATTAGACCACAGTTTTACATAAAAAATTTACATACATGTAACATTGATATAGATATAAAATACGTAAATTTAAATAAAATACATAAAAACATTGACAGAGATGCAAAATACAATATACTCAATAAAATTCAGTATATTCAAATTTATTAATGAGAAATGCAATGTATATGTAATCCAACATTGCATTCTTTGTACTTTTTCCATGTAGCCTTATGATGTTGCGCGCAACAAATTTGAGTAGTGCTAGCTTCAAGAAAATGTTGCCTTTAACAGTACCAGTCGTTGGGTAACATTGAAGAATACATTCAAATACATTTTTGTATTTGGTCACCCTGCTGTTGATCAATCTACTAAGTATGTTCCAAGGTATGACGGCACAACTGGTTTGGTAAAAGCCAACAGGTCCAGGTTGCTTTCTTCCCCTTTAATCATTAGTTGTTAAGAGTAGTCATGCATTGTTCATCGAAGCATTTAAGAGAAATGCAATCATTGGCCAAATACCACTTTATTTTTTTATTTTTATTTGATAACAGCCGACATTTTCATTCAGTCTGTCAACACTATCCATGTAATTGTTATAATAAAATACACAGGATGGCATAAGTTTCCTTATATTACTCTATCATTTTGCATGGCCTAGAAGAGAGACACCACTCATTTACGACACTACTAAAACAATAATGTTATTATATGGAACTACTGTTACAGTTATATTGTCGTAACCTGTTGATAACTGCCACAAACTTCTTTTTTGCATAATTTTATATTAGGAAGAGGCGTATTTTCTATTTGGTTAAGATGCACAGTTCCAGTTGTATGATGGCCAATCTGTTGCAGTGCATTTATGAGACGTAGTGGTATAAAATAATTGTCAAAAAACAAACTGTATTTTTTGTCATCGAGTTTGAAGACTCGATGATGACAAAGGCTAGGTCCATAACAACAGAATCTTCAGCGCCTAGTTCTGGATTTGGGTTTCCAGTTGCTGCTCCCTGATCAGGTTCCCTCTGAATAATGTATCCCTAGTCTTGTACAAAGTGACCAAACCTTGAACTCAAATTGAATTGGTTTCCCACGTAGATGTTGTTTGGCGCCATATCTATCAAAGTAAGGCACCATAGGCTTATCCACAGATAGATCTGGGATTGCATCTTTCGGAAAGAAATTTAGCCATCACTCTTTTACTATACTTCATATATTTCTTATTCCAAAATGATCACTCCCATTTAAATTTGACTAGTCATAAAAATGTACATATCTAAAGATTTCTTCAAAGTGATCACAAAGATCTAGGTATCTAAAGATTTCTGTGAAGCAATTACGAGACATTGCTTAAGGTATTTCATCATGCACATCTTCCATCAACTCCCAATACATGCTTCTACGTGATTGAACATTATAACCTGATAGCAAGATTGCTATAAAAAGTCTTAAATCATGTCTTGATAATTTAAAAGTTGGATTACAGTTTTTTACAGCAAATTGAATTGGAATTTGATGAGTTTTATCAATTACTTCATCATCATCAAAAAACTTCCTGAATAAATCTGTTGGTAAGTAATTATTGCTCAGAAAATAAGAGATTTATCTTCAATGACACAGTTTTTCCATTGTCTATGAGAGAATTGTATGTATTTGGTTTTATTTGGTTGGACCATTTTTTTTGCGATCTTTGACATGAAGGAACTAAGATGAAGATGTACTAGGCTTTGGGAAATCATTATTATTGGTATAGATACTTGAGTCTGAAATTCAAATTTGTCTTTATAAGTTTATTCTTTCTATTAGGCCACCATCTGAAACTTTTGAAAACTAATTCACCACCAGTTCAAAGTCGATTTCTTGAAAGATGATTGATATCTTTGCTTGGTTCATCTTCATTATCACTGCCTCCATCACTTTAAAAGTAGTTTTCTGAAGGTTCTATGTAAACAGTACCATAAAAAATATCATCTTCTTCTATTATACTCTCAATATCTTCCAGTGTCAATCTAAACAAAATGTTGAATAACCCAAAAGTGTTAAAATATTTATGTCTTGTCAACAAAGCTCACTGTCGACAAATGTACACACTCACTCGTCAAAAAAAAAAAAAAAAAATCCCATATATTTTTCACTGATAATAATAAAAAAATAATAAATAATAATTTTAAAAGTATCACAAAAGGAAAATTCAGTTAAAAATGCAGAAGTAAACAAAAATATGTGTTTATTTAGATTTGTTTGCCATTGTGTGAAATTCAGGAGGTCAGTTAAGCACAGATCACATAAACAGTTTGGTCCGTACAAGAAATGTTTTGTGTGATATAATGAAAAGAAGTACCACCTATGATAAGAAAACATTGTAAAACACATTAAACATATGTGTTGTTTATAGCCATAAACAAAATAATAAGTAAAAATAAAAATAAAATCTTATTAACTATTAAGATCTGAGTTGCACTTAATTACAAAAATTAATCTTGTAATGCCAATTCACTTTGTTAAAAATCGTAAGAAGTTATTCTTTTTTTTTTTGGTGATGCTTATAAATTACTTATTGATTCATAAATTTATTTTAACAGACAAAAAATCTGAAAGTTAAGTATTGCAAAATGTGAGATTAAGAGCAAAATATTGCACTGTAATTAAATCAGCTATTTTCATTGTTGATTTGGAAACTTATTTAGAAATTAAACAAATTATGTATTTTTAGAATGAGAGATTTATCTGCTCATGAAAAACATGAAACCCAGAAACTTCAGCGAGATCTAGAAGCAAAACGCAATGAAATTGTTGAGTTGACAAAGGGAAATGAAAAACTTCAAGCTAGAGTTGCAGAAATGGAAGGCCAAGTTGCTGATCTTCATGAACAGGTATGATTAATCTTGATGAAATTAATATATCTTTATGATGAATATGTTATCATCTTGTTCATTTTATTAGTGAAATAATTAAAATAATGTTTACGTTTTGAGAACCAACATTTTTTGCTTGTTTCTTTAAATATTTGCCCAATTTTATGTTATAGGTTGCTAAATGTGAACAAATCTTTTGAAAATTTTTAAGGTTTTTAAACATTTCAAAACTTTGGTTATAGTTAATATTTTTGACAATTTTTTAAGACATCAAAAAAGGAGATTATGTATTCGATCCATATATCTTTTTTTGTGTTTGTTCGTGAATAACTTTTTTCCTATTAATCTGATTGAAATAAATATGATTGCATAAATATGGTATCACTATGAAAAGTAGCTGGTGCAGCTGCAGCTACTTTTCACAGTGATACCATAATGTTGAAAAAAATGTTTTAGACTCAAAGTTGGTCTGAAAATTGACAAAAAATTTTTTTTCGCCATTTGGCAAAACATTGTACTTACTGTTAAAGGTACACAACCATCTTCATCTTCCATTTTTATACCTATTGCCTTATCATCAAACTTTATTAACACAGTTTTGTAACTCACTTGTTTTCAGTTGGTTCCTTCATAGGGCAGGCCATTTGAATTTCATTAAGTTCCTGTAGCTTGTCAGGATGAGTTAACGAGTTAATTGTATACTCTGCTAATAGTATATTATTTATGCAAAGCCCAGCTTAGTTATTGACGTCTACTGGAATAACATTCCAGGGCGCCAGGCCAGGCGTTTCCCATATGTTGCAGTTTCTTGTGATTCATCAATAATGTTAATAATATAAACTCTATTTGTTTTTCATATTGCATCAGACATACTACGATTATATTCATCAATAAATTTATCAGCTGGGAGTATTCTTACAGTGTTTCCATCTGGAAATTCATCTGTTAAAGATACCCTTCTTTTGCAAAGTATTTCTAATTGGGCAGTTGTAAATTCACCAAAACGCAAGTTATTAAAATATCATTGAATTCCACCATGTCACTTCTTTGTTTCATGTTTATTGTTAGCTCACAAAATGAAAACTGATGCCACAAATTTATTTCTGCTTCATAACAAGGAGGTTGAACAAAACACCAATGGCCATTGACTGAAGGATGCTGCATTGTATCACTGAAAAGGAGCATATTAATTCATCAAATAACTTATCATTAATCAGACACAGAAAAGTGTGAAATAATTATTTAAAAAAAGAAAAAATGGAGCTGGCATCATTATGTGCTGAAAAGTAAAAAAATAATTTTGTCCAAATATTTAATTTATTCCTTGGACACTTTTCCGAATTGGTGCCTGCTTCTATAAAATTAATTTCTATGTATAACACTAATTTGTACTATAGTACTATGTACATATACTGCATAAATAGCAGTACTGATATTACATCAGTGGAGCTCATATTTATGTGCTTTGACTGCTTTTCTGTTTGTGATTTCTATATAAGCCATCAATCCAGAAAACTCTTTTTGTACACCATCAATCCAAAAATTTCTTTATACAATTTTATGGTCCACTTAAGTACCACATAAGTAGGAACATGTATGTTGGTACCAACTGAAAAGTTTCTAAGGTAATTAAGTATTTGGACAAAATGATATCTTATTTTTTAGCACATTTTGATGTTAATGCCACTATTTAAAAAAAAAAAAATTATTTAAAACATTTATATATATATATATATATTTTAACATTAGAAATATGCTATATATATTATTATTGCATTTGTCTCTATTTTCCTCTGTACTAATTAGGTCAAAGACAACTGTGTAACACAATTTTCCTCCAAGATAGTACAGAATTCAACAATGCCTCTTATCTTACGCTTATTGTTTTTTCATAGCGCTTTCGAGTGTTTCCCTCATTGTCAGTTAATAATTTTTTTTCCAAAATGACACGTTAAACTTAAAAAACATTAAAAATATCACATATTGTAAAAATATGTAGTCAAAAATTAAGAAAAAATATAATTAAAACTTTTTCATGTGTAAGCCACATATATTAATGTTGGCTGGTCACATAATAATGTTAGTATTGTATCAACATTATTTAAATTTTTATTTAATAGATTATATGAATGTGCTGTTATCTATGGCAGTTTTGATAAGAGTCATTATCATACTCTGTATATTAATCAAGTTAAACTTTTGTCTATATTTGTATATAAAAGATTTTTTCTAAAATATTGCATTTTTTATTATCATCACATTTTTTTACAACTTCTATTATTTTTAAATTTGTACTAAAGTCAGTGATTAAATGTTTGACTGTTAAATGGTTTGCAAAATTAGAGAAACCCAATTTATTGTTTTTTTAAGATCTAAAGTGTTTTGCAAACCTTGCCCTAAATGATCTATTTTTACACTAGTTTTTACTTTAGATCTTATAAACCAATAAATTAGGGTTTTCCAATCTTGCAGAGCATTTAATAGTCAATAAACATTCAATCTCTGACTTGGATACAGATTTAAAAATAATAAAAATTTTAAAATAATGTGATGATAATAATAACAAATTGATTATCTTAAAAAAATATTATATATAGAAATATAGACAAATGTTTAAGTTGATCAGTTTACAGATAAGAGTTTCATTATGACTTTCTTATGAATATTGCCATAGATAACAGCATGTTCATATAATTAAATAAAATTTTATTAAATTATGTTAGTACAGTAATTAAATTATGTTGGTACAAAATTATGTTAGTACAGTAATCTTTGTCCAAATTAAGAATTATTTATTTATTTGAATGAAGCAGTGAATAATAAAATATTTAGAATAATTAAACCTAACTGAGTTATTGAACCAAGGCAGTATATTATTAAACATTTTTGGTCATCAGAATCCATTGATATTTTGTCAGAAGGTTAGTTTCATATTGGAATAATTTGTTTCATAAATTGAATATAATATATAAATAATAAATAAATTAATTGTAATTTATATTTAAGCTTCCAGCTCTCTAATTTGCTTATGGCTATTATGAATCTTGATGAAAATGTTTAAAGATATTCTTAGAAATGTGCTGAAAGTCACTCTTTTGCAAATGGAAGATATACAGTGGATGTATGAATGACATGTTTCTTAATAGTTTTTTAAATCTTATGAGCGCCTTTAGTGGACAAAAGTGCTTGTGATTTCTCCCCAGATGCTTAAGATAATTTGATTAATGATTTGAAGATGTAGTGATTTGTTGGAAATTGGAAATGGAACAATTAATTGTGAACATGATCCTTTTATTTTAAGAAATGAGTGCATTATTGAAGGAAGTTTGCACGAAAAAATATTTGGAGAAATAATGAGAAATAAAGATTATAAAGAGATGGGAGATAGAACAGCTTATAACCTGGAAATTTGTCATCTTATAATCTGGAAGTAAATGAGCATAATGAGGAAGTTTTGGCAATAATGGATGAAAAAGAAAAAAACTTATTTGAGCTACAGATTGTGGTGGTGAGAAAGTGAATGTGAGTGTAGAAGTTTTAGATAAGCGTTATCCAGCTGGTTTGCCTCCTCACGTTTGAAGCTAGAGAAGAATTTGATTATCATGTGTTTAAGAAATTGGATCATAAAAGATTGTTGTGTAATGGAACAAGACTTATTGTTAGAAAAAAATAAAAATTTTTTAAGTTGCAAAATTTTGACTGGAGATAAGCAAGGAGAAACAGTTTGTATTTCAAGATGATTGATGAGAGTACTCAAGGATTTTCATTGAAGAGACTTCAGTTTCCTGTGTAATTAGCTTTCTCTATGAGATTAATAAGTCTCAAGGGCAAACTTGAAAAAATTGGTTGGTATTGATTTGAGAAGAGAAGTTTTGGGGCATCAACAGTTGTATGTTGTGTTATCAAGAGTAAAAGCATGGAGTGGAGTGAAAGTGAAATTGTATTGAGCATAAATTAGTGAAAAATATTGTTTCTAGAGAAACTTTGGATGGTCTAAATTGGTAAATGGCGCAGTGATTTTTTTTTATTGAAGAGAAGAGTTTAAAGGTGTAAGCAGATAATTTGTTTTGATGTTATTTTCATCTTAGGAAGTACGATGATGGTAACCCATCCCAAAACTTATTTTCTAGTGAGGAAGCTGCTTAACTGAACGATGACAAACCTCATTTTTTTGCTTTTCCTTATCAATTTTCATCATTAAAAAAACACAACAGGTAATCAATTTTGGACACATAATAATAGAATTCTGAGACACTCTCCGCCCAGAGGGCCTAGCTAGACACACACACATGCATGCACGCATGCACTCATATGCGTGTGCATGTAAGCATATTACGCTTACACTTACACTATAGTAAATTATATTAAATTTAAAATAAGTTTCAACCAGATTGACTTTGTAAGATTGTCTCTCTGCTTGTCATGATTGAATTTTATGAACAAGAGTATCTCTTTCTATTGTGGAATGATTTAATCTGAGTAGTGTACTAGAGTACTTTTAGTAGTTAAGCCAACTTGAACAGTTCATTATTTTCAAAATACTTCTGTTTACTTATTAAAGAAAGTATTAACAAGGAAATACATGTAGTAATTACATGGAAATAATTTTCTATATTTGTTGTTTTTACTCTTTATTACCTGAACATAAATACTACGGGTATAGATTATCAACGTTTTCACAACTCCAGTGTTCTTATGTAGCATTAATACTTGTAGTTAGAGAAAATTTAACATTGTGCAATTTCAAATTTTTTCCATTATAGGATTTTATATCTTTTTTTTTTTTTATTGTACTGAAAAACTGAATTTCATAAAGTATATTCCTGTGAGATGAAATATCATGTGATCATTTTATGGTTATTTTCAATTGCAAAAATGTTGCTGAGGGGTCCTTTGTGGAGTATTTTCAATTAATGGTTTATAATAAATTAATTTTAAGTAAGAAGTGGTTTAAATTAATTGTTAATAAAGGTCAAAAAAATATATTAAGATAGTTGTTTCAAAGATCAATAAATATTTGCTTACAAACTGTATTATTTATCTAACTCTAAGTAAAACGTTTTTAATGCATTTTTCTTTCATATTTTTGTAAACCATTGATGGAGTATTTGTTGATGAGCTAAAAACAAATGTGTTTATGTGTAGTGATGTGATATAATGTGCAACATTTGATATTTTACAATGTTGGAAGTTTACCATTAGTGGTTAAAATTATAATCAGTATGCTTGATATTGATTGGCAGGTGGATGCTGCTTTAGGTGCAGAAGAAATGGTTGTACAACTGGGTCAGCAAAAATTGGTTCTTGAAGATCGTGTTAAGGAGCTTGAGGAATGCATCATGGATTTAGAAGCAATACAAGAACTCAATGATCAGTTGCAAGAGGATAGTCGTGAACTTGAAAATGATTTGAGAGAAGAAGTAGATTTAGCTAATGCTGCAACCCGAGAGGTACGAGTTATTTATAGAAAATTACACTTAATTTTTATTTTGGTATTTTCTAAATAATTAGGGTCAGATTTATATTTTGAAAATTCATGTTGGTTGTTAAGCTGATTTACTTATAATTTACTTTATAAATTTACTTATTTATTTATAAACTTGCAATTTTGTGTACATTATTACTGGATAGGATTAGATGCAATCTTGAAAATTAAATATTAAATAATTAATTTGTTTGTATGGCTCCCATTCTATCTC
>JAAAKQ030513420.1:0-19513 GCA_010016005.3 Zanna intricata
TACAGTGATAGTTAGGGTTTTCGAATTCTTGAGACGTGTTAGTATTCTCAACAGAATTTAAGTTTTTACATAATTTTTCCGTTATCCGTTATTTTGTTATTCGTTAAGGGGCCTTTTACACCCCTTACGGATTTTTAGCATTATTTTATATTTTAGTTAAATATGTACTGTGATATTTGTTCTAAGATTTACCTGTTTTTAGTTTTAAGTTTTAAATTAGTTTATCTGTGATATTAGATGTAAGATTTACCAGATTTTAGTTTTTAAGTTTTAAAAATATCTTTCATGTGATGTTAGCTTTAAGTTTTATTTCCTTTATCCTATTTTAATCTAGTTTTAGTTTTTAACATTTTAATTTTATCTTCTGTGATATTAGGTATAAGGTTAAATTAAATTGGAAAATAACTACCAAATTAGTTATTTTCCAATTTTATTTTTTTTATTTATTTTTAATTTTAATGTTTTTAACAATTTTTTTTTTTTTTTAATTACCAATTGGGTATTTTATCCGAAAATGAGCGATGAACCTTAGTGTTGTTCGCCCTGGAAAAAAAAAAAAATAAGTTGTGAATAAAATTTATCAAATTTCATACGAAAATAACGGCCGTCCCTGAACGCTAAATAATTAATTTTAATTTTTTTTTTTTTTTTTTTATTTTAGATTTTAATATTTTTAATTTTTAATTTCAATAATTTTAATTTTAATAATATTAGATTTAATTTGAAAATTTCAATTATTTCGAATTTCAATATGAATTTGTGTTTATATTTGAATTTAAAATTAAAAATTAAACTTAAAAATAAAATTAAAATTACAACAAAAAAAATAAATAAAATTAAAAATTAGAATTAAAATAAAAACTAAAAATTAAAATTATAAATTAAAGTTAAAAATTGAAATTCAAAATTAGAAATTTCTAATTAATTTATTTAGCGTTGAGGGGCGGTCCGTTATGTTCAGGGGCGTACCGGGGACAGACGTATAGCACATGATACATTGTCCAGAACCCTACGTTCCGGACAAAGTCGTAATTCCACTAAACGAAACCTAGCCAAACTGTGCTGAAATGCCCTATGCCTGGAAAGAAACTATGTTATGTGCCGATTGGGGGAAACCCACTTATTGGAGCACAGACTCACAACCTCTGGAAAAAGCGTATACCGACCCGTAATGGACTCATCCCACCGCACTTGCCACCCAATGAATCCCTGGTCCTCTATCTCCCGCAAACTCTCCGAGGAAAAAAGACCAGCCTTTTTAGCAACATACAGATCCTTACGCTCAACGGCAAGCTAATCCACCGGTTTCACGCCAGCTATCACAGAGACTGCCTCCCGCGAGATTGTCCTGTAACCGCCAACGACAGCCAAAAGCAGAAGATGTATTTGGACAAACTAGGGCCAGGTAAACGAAAGTTTGCTCTTCATCTCCAGATCGTTCGCATCGTAGGCTTTCCGCAGCTCCCCGTATTTTGTTTTTTTTTTTTTTTTTTTTGAAGCGGACTTGTTCTAACGGTTCGCATAGTCTGGTTCATTTGTGTATCGATAAGCTTCGTATGGCAGCTATTAATACAAACAGGAGCACAATATTCTGCGGTTGAATGTACGAGGGCTAGTGTACTGATTCTTAAGAGTTTCAGCAGTAGCTCCCCAAGACGAATTGGCCAGCTTCTGAATCAGGCTGGCTCTAGTTTTAACTTTAGCCAATAATTTTTCAAGATGTTGTTTAAAGGTAAGTGTTCTCTCAAGTGTGACACCGAGGTATGTCGGTAGTGGGTTATGTTTCAGTGCGACTTTGCAGGCTGATGAAAATGCTTGACTTTCCATTGAGCTGTACTTGGAAAAGTCTGTCACTCAGCATCTCATTCAATAAATTAGGAATGATTTGCAAGGAACAAGCTGATATACACCTTAAGCAGTAATTTTTCTTTTCAGACTGTATCATAGGCTGAAACTTAGACCAATAAACGCAGAGATGTTAAGTCTTTGTTGAAATCCTTTCTCTATATAAGTTGTATGTGAAAGGACCTGATTGCAGCAACACCTTCCAGGCATAAAACCAACCTGATCCACTGGTACACCATTACTAACAGTGGGTGTTAGATGCACAACTAGTGTTCTTTCTTAGGTCTTGAAACATACGCTTAAAAGTGCTATTGGTCTGTAGCTTTCAAGTTGAGCGATCTCCTTCCCAGGCTTAGAAATAGCAATTACTTTCCTTTTCTTGAAAAGTTTTGGTAACTTACCCCTTCGCAAAATATCATTATAACGATTTGAAAGCCATTGTTTTGTGTTTGGACTGATGTGTTTAATAAACTCAGGACTATGTTGTCTAATCCAGCAGCTTTTCTACATTTTGTTAAGTTGATTAGAGCATTGAGTTCTTCCATTGTGATATGGTCCATAATGGGGAGGATTAGTTGATGACTCTTAGAATCTTGCCAGTTGCTCACCTCGCTTCTCTTTTTTGTGTCTTATCAATAATGATATTCGACAGTTTCTTAATTCTTTTGGCTACGGCTTCTGGCCTAGGGGTGTTAGTAGTAGCGAAGGGGTTTTTTTTGGCGGGTTTCAAGTTTGCGCAATAAATTCTATGCTGTCCTGCTGCTATGCTTGAGGCTCTCCAGCGTTTCTTTCCAACTGTTCTAGCATTGTTTAAGGCTTCTAGCAATTGCTCGTCTATTGCCTGGTCTCTTGTCCATTAGTAAGCAATGTACAGTTCTTGACACTCTTCATTCCAACAGAAAATGTAGGATTTTATTACTCCTCTTCTGAGTATATGTTTTTTGGCAGAACTCAATACTAGAGCAGCAAAACTTTCCTAGTTCTCTATTTTTGATGGGATCCACCTGATGTCATTCTCTGGTTGCTTGTTGAATTTATCCCAGTTGGCTTTCCTAAAATTCCATTTAAGTAAGGGAAGAGAACAGTTGATGGGAATTTTTGTGCCTAAATTGGTGACTATCGATATGTGTTGAGAATTTGGAAAGTTGTCAAGTACTTCTCTAACAGTATGATGTAATTGTGCACCTGTGGTTATGACAGTTAGTTCAGGATTGTAGCCCTTCCTCCCTCTTGCAGAATAAAATGTGGTTTCTGCTTAGCATTAAAGAGTAGTTAAGGTTGCTTCTCTCTGCCCAGTCTAGTAGGTTTATGCCTTGTGTATTGTTGTCATTATACCCCCAAATTTGGTGGTGTAAGTTAAAGTCTCCTGTATATATAGAAAGGTGATTATAAACGGATATTACGCCGTTAGGCCACCGTGCGTTTGGAAGTTTATAAATATTGATGATTGTTGTCTGTTCAATCTTTACAGCTAGTACAAAAAGATCATACGAGGAAGATGAGTGAGTTATTGAAACATTATCAATATCTAATTTAACATATGTAGCGATTCCATATTTTGGATGACTTATTGCTGCTGTGAGGTTATACTCAGGTACGTGATTATACTCATAGCTTCGTGATTGAATTTGACAATTGTAAGCTGCGTGTGTTTCCTGAATTGTGATAACATCAAGTTTAAATTTAATTTCTAACTTACTAATGTATTCACTCTTGCTGTGGCTGATGCCTTCTTTGTTAATTTGGCAACCTCTTAATCTGGAGCCAGTTGTCAAGGACTTGTTACAAAGTTTTGTTTGCCTTGTTTTCATTGCAATGTTTTCACCAGGAGATCAAAAGAACGAAAAGACAGTCTGACGTTTCTTTATCGCCGATCATTTAGTGTGACCTAGGGGGCACGTGTAACATTCTGTTACAGACGCAAACAGGTTTACTCCCCCCCCCCCCACCAATTCGGACATTGTTATTCGATGACCATTCGTCCCCTCAACAATCGGCCGGGAGTCCGGCAACTGTGTCAGATCGCCGTCTCTACCGTCATCCTTTCCGATTCCGGGGCAAGCTGGTTACAAACTTTTTCTATCTCTTCATAATCCGGCACGTAAAAGGGTCTAACACCGAAGACAGAGGTTCTCTAAATGTAACATGTTTATCGCCGCCGGACTTGTTTTTCGACTGTTGCCGTTTATTTTCATCGGACAATAACTGTTCTATGTTTGACATATTTCTATATACTGTAGTAGTCAAAACTAAACGTTTAGATAACGGATCAGTCGTAAAGTATAACTGCTTAGACATAATTATTTGTAACATCGCATATACGCTTTCAGGCGTTCAATAGGTCGAATATGCTATGATAAAACTATACACACTGACCCATCTTACGTCAACTGCAATTGATATTACCAACACTGAACTATTAAACATTGTTATGATACAGCTTACAGTTAGTCAAAAAATAACACATGCACGCATACTTGCCCTGCAGCCCGAACACAAACCCAGCTGGATACTTGCTCGGATCTGTCGGAGACAGATCCCGCCTCATACCTCGCAGCTCAAGACACTATACATTATGATGTAATATTGGTACGTTCACGACACGATTTTTTTAAATTTAAATTATATTTGGATTACTGAACGATTTTTTGTTTCAATAGATAAATTGATTTTATCACTATAAATGTGGCCCTTCTGATTAAAGATTATGTGGATATTGCATCTTGTTTAGACACAATGATGCTGTACTTTCATCTGCTCCCATTTGCTGTTTGATATCTGGAGTTTAACTCCAGATATCAAACGCCAAAGTTTCATAAAACGCCAAAGTTATAAAATGGCAAAGAAGTTAAGCAGAATCGCATTTAAATAGGTCTAAACACCCTTGAGAAGTGTTCAGTCAAATTCTTTTTCGGTATACTATTAACAAACTCTTATCCATCAAGTTTCTTCATATACCGACTATCGAAATGTTTGCGATTTCAGCAAGCTCATTACTTTCAATCAGCAATAATTTAATTTTGGATTGTGGATTCCTGTAACGATTTCATCAGTCATAACGACTGATGAAACGATTTCAGCTTGCATGGATGCAAGACCTCATTTAAATTCAACAGCCCACAATTTTTACCATGAAAAACGAAGATGAATAGTCCTTTAGAATGGATTCTAACTATTTTTGTTTTATGTACATTAAATTAAACTTTTTAAAAGAAAGTACTTTAAAATAACTTAAATTATTTCCATTTTTTTAGAAAATGTCAAAAGTATTCAGAAATTTCCACAAAGTGATTGAATGCATGAGTCTGAAATGTCACAGCACACCAATAAAAGGAATATACCTATCATAAAGGACAAATACCAATTATAGTAATTTAGTCATACTTGCACCATCTCTGTGTCAGGTGGAGAACTTTCTCAATATGTATGATTTAGTTAGATATGTAAGAATATTACATCGTGGATACCGGTTTTCTTTGGTGGTTGGGTTTTAATTAACCACACATCTCAGGTATGATCAACCTGAGACTGTACAATACTACACTTCATTCACATTCATACACATCATCCTCATTCATCCTCTGAAGTAATACCTTACGGTAGTTCCGAAGGCTAAACAGATAAAGAGAGAGGTGGCAGAGAGAGAGGTGGCAGTGCAATGAATTTTCAATATCAACCTACATCCTAAATTTTTGTAGTTTTCTAACAGCCTATTAACAAAAAAAACATAATTTTCATCTTTTCTGCTGCCTAAAACACCACCACCAACATCTTTGAAGGACTTCCATGCAGCTAGTTCACATTCGCTAAGTTTATCGTCAAACACTGAGTCCTTAAACAGTTTCTTGATTTGCGGATTGATAAATATACCCTTCTTGAGCTTTCCATCTTTCAGTTTAGGAAAACTTATTTTTAAATGATTAAATCCTAGTCCAATTTTGTCTAGTGCCTTTTCAAAATTTTTCATGAGTCTGAGTTTTATGTGAAGTGGCGACCATATGATTTTACCACTTTCAATAAATGGTAAATGCTTTTACATTTCTTTCACCAACCACAAAGTTCTGCCACAATGGCCAGTTCTTTACTTGGTAATGACTTTTTGTATCATGAGTATCCCAAATACAACGAAAACAATAATATTTCATAAACCCATCTTGTAAATCAAGAAGTAACATGACAACTTTCAGATCCCTGCAAACTTGCCACATATGGTCTTCTAACATTGATACCACAGTTTCATATGCTTCTTTCATATCAACCACATGAGCTAAGGAATGGATGGCTGTTTGATACCGTTATGCAATAAAACTGCTTTCATGCTAAATTAGAAGAATCAATAAAAAGACACCATTCTTTAGGAATATGCTGAATTCAAGCTTTTTCATCAGGCCATTGACATCAATACAAAACACAATGATTTTTTTTCATAGTAAAATAAGTTGTAAGAGTTTTATTTCATGTTCTAAATGTAATAACTTTTGTTTTTTCTGCTAAAAGATTCCACTGTTCCAGTCTAGACCACAGAAGTTCAGCTTGTGCTGCTTTGATACCTTTAAATCGCAAATTAAATCATTAACTTTATGATAGTGAATTAAACGAGGAGATTTTGCATCAGATACAGAAAAAAATTCTTCAATATCCTCTACATTATTTGCTTAATTTTCAAAATGTTTTTCTAGCAAAATCAGATTAGATGGTAGTATAGGTGCAGGTAACTCCTGTCTGTGTGGTGCCAGCTTTAGAGCGGAGGATACATTTGCATATTTTATGATTTTTTTATTTTTTACTGAAAATCAAGATATATAATCAAGTCATATAAAAGTAGCAGTCTTCAAGTGATCCTTATATTGCAAATGACATGACTCGTCATTTCCCTTTCAATCAATTCAGTTAGAGTTACGTAGCACATTATACAATTTACATGAGGCGCCCAAATTTTATTTTGATTCCTGAATGCACAATCAAAATAAAATTTATAAGCTGTTTTTAATCAATTCAGAGATAGTCTTTCTTTGAGATGTAGGTTTAAACTTATCAAGACATAACAAAGATTGATTGGATGATTTGAACATCCATGAGCTCTTGCAGAAGATATAGCAAATAAAAATGTGAAAAATTACCTTTTTGTTATCAAGTACTGGTGAAAATATTGCAAAATACTAATAACTCTGTGAAACACACCATACCGTATAGACAAGTATTACTAGACTACTCTATATTAGACAACAACAGATATCTATGTCATCATAAAACATGATTGTTTGTGTCTGCTTCACTTGATACAGTATGTATATTTATTTATTTTTCTTCATTAAGCATGTATGCACATGGTTAAAAGTAAAAATAAAGAAACTATTCTTAATTGTTACTAGTAGTTGATCAAAATGATTTAATTATAAAAATATTATTCAAATTTATGATTTGCATAAAACTTTTATATGGTAGCACAATTTCAATAGCATATTTGAAATCAACAACCAAATTACAGTGAGAAAAGTTGTGTAATTAATGCTTTGGCTAAGATATTTGACTAGATTCTATACAATTATATTTTCAATTCAATTTCTGTGAATAAGCACTATTCTTCCTGAGGAAGTCAATAATAGAATCACATTTTTCCAAATATATGGAGTTTCTGAATTTCTTCTTAATAAGAAATTTTAAGATCTATCATAAGCCAATTGCACACAAACTCATCTACTTTGTTTTCGCTCTGGAATCAATGTCCTCCCACAACCTTCTTCAATAGCCCAAACATAAAGAAATCAGATAGATAAATCTGATTGTACAGAGAATGTTCTAAGATTTCCCATTAAATTTTGTCCAGTTTATACTAGTATTAACAACACACAACATGAGTGAGGAAGGTTGTGTTTGTGTAGACACTGGTGATTTGTTTGCCAGATTATGTTATTTAATAGTTACTTTATAGTTTGTTTAATAATTTGTGATTACTATGGTTAGATGTTATTTTATATGGTTTTGTTGTTTTTCAGAATTTTTCTAAATAATTATACGCAGTTAATTATTTTCATATATTAACTGCGTATAGCCTAACAGGCTATCTAGGTTAGCTTGGTGGATGATTTGATATTAAAACCACTCTCCTGGTGTTGTAATTATGGTTTCTTCTGTTTTGTTGTTAGTTATATTATTTTTAGGTCTGTTCAGTTTCTGAAATTTATTTATTTCTAGTTTTTTAATAATTAGTATTGTTGGTTGTTATTGGCAACCATCTTGTTTAAGTACAAGTGGCTTGTTATTTACCGATTGTTTTTCATTGGTCAGCGCTGTTTATGTTTTTTGGTTTGCATTGCTGACTGGTACAGTGACTGTTTCCATCCCTGTACCAGTTCCATGGCCAGTGCAGTCTCAGCGGAAAAGTTATACTGAGATGTTAAATGAGAAAAGGGAAATTAGTCTGTCCCGAAAACAGCCAGAGGTCGTGTTCATCAAGCTAAAGAAAGGTGTAACAGAAAAAAAGATAAAGGATGAATTTCAGGTTTTCATCAGAAGAGATCAAGCCAAACAAAAAAGGCGTTAGTTGTGATAGCCGATGACAAGGAGACTATTAACTTTATCTCTGACTCTCGAGGTCGGTAAAACTGACATGAAAGTCGCCCCACAGAAGAAGAGGTGTCCTAGGTCATTGTTTTCGACCTGTTTGTCCGAGGAGGAGTTAATGGTTCTTGTAAGAGAGCAAAATACTCAGATGACTAAAGCAGCCTTTTATGTCCAAATGTCAATTATTATTTAAATCAGGTAGGCGTGAGGCTTAGAGCTACCATGGCATGTTTGAAGTTAGTCCTGATCTTTACAAAAGCTTCGTTTCAGAAGGCAGATTTTTCACCGACTTCTCTTCATGCAAGGTCAAAGAGCATTTAAATGTTTAACAGTGTTTCAAGTATTGCCAGTATAGACATAGGGCAAAATTTTGTAACAAAGTTTCTGTCGCAGTGTGTTCTCATTGTAGGGATGAGGCACATAAACAAGATGAGTGTACCAAGAAATCGTAGGATCTAACTTGCGCTGATTGTAAACGTCTTTGGAAGGATTCCAAACACTCTGTGAATAGTAAAGACTGTGGTTGTTATTAGAGGGCTGTCACTATGTACTTGAACTCATTAGCATTAAATGGTTAAATTTAGGCAGTTAAACACATATGGGTGCTTATATAGTTCAGACTGAGCTTGGTGAGTTTGCTCTTCATAGAGGGTTGAATGTTGTTTGATTGCAGCATCCATATATGGTATCTAGTGTAAACTGCCAGGTTCTCAGTTTGGAAGAGATTCTATTGAGGTTCTAAGAGCATGTGCACTGTTGTGTGCAGAAGGGAAATATATTGTGTCTCTCAAATAGTCATCATGTTATTGTCCATGTGGATATTCAGAACCTGCTTCTATATGTTGCAAGTTCATACTTTCAGTATAGAAACCTTGCTGATCGTCATCTTGAGGTCTGGGATAAAATCCTACGATTCTCTACCACCAGTACAATCCTTATTGGTGCAGATGTGAATGGGCCAAGTCATTATTGTGGCATGACATTTTCATTGATGATGACGGTGAATTAATAGAGGGCTTTTTTGCGCCTTGTGAGTTGCCCACCTATGCAGCTACAGTAGATGGCCCATTTTTTACCTTTTCGTGGGACGAACATCAATGTCACCATTGGTAGGTTTATTCGTGTCGATGTTTGTGACTGGAAGGTGGTGGATGATTGCTTGAGTAATCATTGATTCATTGTTTATGAGGTTGTTGGAGGTTTTCAAATGATGTTAACAGCTCGTAGACCTGTTATTGCTGTAAAGGAGAATCATATATCTGATTGGCTACGGCACCTATGGTTCCTGTTCCATTTTTCATTTTGTCCAAGAGCTGGTAGACAGCACTCACATTGCGATATTTTAGCAAAAATTGATGAGCAGTATATCTTTTCCATCCCAAAAGACGATTGCATAGTCTTTTCCATACTCACCGATTTCAAATCATGAGTGTAGTGATGCAGCCATGCCTCATCAAATGTTACTGTTTGGTTCAAAAGTTTATTTCTATCTGATCAGAATTGATTTAGGAGTTTGGCAAATTTTCTGTAGAGTCTGTTTCTGATTTTGAACCAAAAGCCCTGAAACCTATCTAACACAAACTTTGCAAAACCCAAGGTACTTTGGTATTAAAGAACGGCCACTTCCATGACTGATATACACTTCCGAAGCAGTTCCATCATCCATTGGGTGCAAATTGTCTTTAGTGTGTAGATCAATAAGAGTTTTTTCATCTGTCACATTGTCCTTGAACATGTACTTTGATTCTCATTCTCTATAGCGTTATGTCCTTTAAATTTGGTGGCTCTGTCATATAATTGGACACGTAGCAATGTCGTAATCCAGAACTGCGCATGCATTTAATCAAAATTTTGGAGGTTTTGATAACTTTATGATAATAAATTGTGCAATTGATGATGGAAGATCTTACTTTGACATAACATTACGTTGAGGCAGTTGGAGTACCCATCGACACCTCTACTATCAATATCCCTGTGCACCAGCCTATCCATGCTATGAAGACAGACATCAGGTTTATATTTCACTGACGCTCACATATGGCTTAAATAAATCATGACTGTAAGCGTATTGTTGTAATACACAGTTTTAGAAGAAAAAAAAATATTTGATCAATTCAGATATTGTTTTGCTATGTTTGTGTATGTGTTATCCACACATGTTGTGTTAATTTTTCTATGTAATATCTAAAGTAACTGAATGATCTGTTTGTTCTGCTTTAGATCTTACCATCTAGGCCTCTGTCATGTGGCAGAGATAATTTAAATTTATAATTGTTTAATACTTATGTTTGAAATAAACTAGTTCATTAAAGCCTGCTTTTGAAATCATAATGTAATTTGGTTTTAGTAATTTTATTTTGCTTCCTTTTGCCTTTCTTGCAAACATATCATAAAGCTAATGCTTTCAAATCATTTTGAATTGAAGCCGATGAAATCAGATTATTTATCTAGCCAATGTATTTTTACTTCATATATTTAAATTGCTTTATTGTTTTGTTAGAACAGAAAGAAGATAATTGATGACAGTCGCATTACATTACTGGATATTTAATGACGTCTATCATAAAATTTTCAATTTTTCCCATTTGTATGCCTTAATTGATGATTTCTCCTTTTATAATATGTATTTGATTACTGACCGTAGTTTTCTTTTTGTTTAACATTGACTTATAAGTATAACCAGTCTAAGATCATTAAAAAAATTAGTAAAACCTGTACTAAAAAATTAGTTCGCCGAATGAAAAATAAAATTTTTTAATTTTAATTGTGTTTAAGTAATTTCTTTTGTTAAGTTAACATTTCATTATTAAGAAATCATAAACAGATTAATTAATAAATATTTTAAAAATCAGCAGGTTGATGAACTCATTGTTATAGAAAATGTAAGTAAACAGGCCTAGTCAGTATAATCTGAAATTACTTTGATTACTTTTTATTCAATGTTCATTGTAGAAAAAAAAGGGAATTCTGGCAATTGTGCTACCTTTACAGCCTTATCTTATTATTTTTTATTTATGAGTATTTATTTACTTATATATTACAAAATTTGATTTTTTTGTAGTGAATAACATATTTAAAAGTAAAACATTTTTAAAATTATTCTTTTTTGTATTAAATTTACACAGTGATATCTGGCTTGTATGATAAATGCTAGTTATCACAAGTACTTATATGATTGATAGAGTTGTTTATCAGGCAAACATTGAGACAGTACTTTAGTTTGTTTTCTAATTTAAAAAAATTTTTTTTTTTATTTTGATTTAGTGCATCCATTTCTAAAACAAAGTTGTTTTTCATTTCTGAAAATTAAATATTGTCAAGTAGATAAATACTCATGTATTTGCATCTTATAATTAGAAAATTTTATACAATTTATATTAACCTATTTTACTTTTAGTGCAGAGTGGGACATCATAATTAGCTGATGGTTTTACAAATAATGTTACGAAACAGTGTTAATACAGAAATTTACAATTTATTATTAGAGATGTTATGGAATTTAATACAATTTAAATTGATGTAATTTAATTTTTTTTTTTTAAATTTCCATCATCATTTTTTAAACCCTGTCTACGCTGCCACAAACAGAATGCATGACTTTATAAAAGGTCCTGCAAGATATCAACTCATACCTCTCCAATGTGCTCTTTCAATTCACAGTTGTTGCCTGGCATGCTTGGAGACCTTGACTTTCAAATATCCTTGAAAAAAAAATCCGCTGCTGAAAGGTCTGATGACTAGTTGATCAATTGATTCACCGTACGTTGAAATAAAGCATTTAGAAAACTTAATGTTTTTAAATTTATATATATAGCAGTCGTTTCCTCAATTCTGAGGGTCATGATCATTATGGCAATTTTCTATTACTCGTTTCCACTGTTCTCTATCCTCAGCCTGACGGATGGCACTCTGTAGAGTGGAATCTGTCAACTGGCGTATCTGGTCAGTCCAACGGGTAGGAGGTCTGCCTCTGAAGCGCCTTCCATCGACGTTGCCGGTCACAATCATGAGTTCCATGCTTGATTCGCCTCGCCGAGCTATATGCCCAAAATACTTCAGGATGTGTTGCCTACAGATGTCAGATAGTCTTTTCTGTATTCCAAGTTCCTGAAGAATGGAATTTTAAATTTATATCTTAATATAAATATATTTATAGCGGCCATATGTGCACTAGCTACTTCTTGTTCAAACCCAAGTCTACTACTTTATCCAAAAAAAAATCTAATCAAGAAATTGGTTCCAGTATCTCACCATCAAATTTTTATATTGTTATTGATAATTACAGGAACACCGTCAATTGTTAAAAAAAAAAGGTCCTGTTATCCGATGTGAAGTCACAACAGACCACATGGTCACATTGTTGCATATTGTGACTGGGTGGAATTCCCAAGGGTTCTTCCAGAAGGCAGACACAGTTTTACTTGTTTACAAAATCATTCAGATGAAAACAGGTTTCATTAGACAGACATTATTACACACTATAATTATGTTGGAATTTCTGTTCATCAATGCTAAAAGTTTTTCATGAACACTAACTCTAAAAATATATTTACAGGCACAAAAAAATAAATAATTCAGTCCTACATACTTGCAAACTGAAAGGGTTTCAAAACATTTAAGAGTTTATACTTTCAAATAATATTTAAGCCACATTAAAGTAGTCTTGTAGTCAATCATATATGTACAAACTCTTACTTGTATGAAACTTTTTGAATGAGGTTACTATTTCTTTAATTTTACAGCTTGTAAAACATGTAACGTTTGTTGCTTTGATATAGCTGTCAAAGAATTTTTTGTGTGATAATACTTAAGACTCATTTCATTATCATCATTAGCGTTTTATCTTTTTTATCTAAGAAATAATATTAAATAAGTGCAATCCAAATTAAAAGAATAATTTTTATTTAAATGCTTATTTTTATAAAAAGAAATGACACAATTCAGTTTTTTATCTATTATTATTTTTTTTTTATCTATAACTGAAATATGTATTACATACTGCTACTTACATTTGTCACTTTTAAGTATTTGTTAATATTTCCATAATGATATTTTCATATTAACCCATTTCTATATAAATATTTATAAATGTATAATTCTAATAGTCCTACGAGGAACAGCGATCTATAATGTGGTAAGCTTTCATTGTTATCGATATATAATTATTATTATAAGTTAGGTTATTGATAAAGTTAATATTTATCATTTAATATTTTAAATCAATATTATAAGGCAATATTTTAAATCCGGCCCTGTTATTTATTATATAATTTAGTTAAATCAATCTATTGTTTCTCAAAATACTCTCTTTTATAATTTTTAATTCAAATAAATTTATGTCAAGAAGTTCATTATAACTTCCCTGGTTAGAGTCTGTAGAACTAGATAGCATGGTGAAGTCAACAAATCTTACTTAGTTAAGTTTTCAGTTTTAAACATGACCTAACCTAACAGTGAAATGAAAATGGGAAAACAAAATTTAAAAATAAGCATGAAAACATTATATTTCAGTTCAATTAAATTTTTAATAAGAATACTTTCAAAAAACATCTTGAATTTTGTTAGACAACATTTTTTTCTTCCAGTTGATGAACTGCAGAACTTGAATTGTGAACTTTTCCTCAAAAAGGTGGGTTTACGAATTGCGCCGCTAGGTAGCAATAATTGATATTACTCTCTCTTTCTCTCTCGTTTCTGTTTAACCTCTGCAACCACTGTAAGGTATTATTTAAGAAGGAAGATACGTATGAATGTAAATGAAATGTAATCTTGTACAGTCTAAGGTTGACCATTCCCAAGATGTGTGGTTAATTGAAACACAACTACCAAAGAACACTGGTATCCACAATCCAGTATTCAAATCTGAATAAAAATAACTGATTTTACTAGGGTTTGAATCTTAAAACTTTCAACTTCGAAATCAGCTGATTTGCTATGACAAGTTTAACCACTAGACTAACCCAGTACTAGATAACATACACGAACTTGATAATGTACTATAAATAGTAAAATTTAAAAGAAAATATAGTACAGCTTGTTTTGATACTAAATGCTGTTATGTAAATGAAAGTACTGAAGTTGAAACAATTTTTTAATTCCCATCACTTCATTAAAAAAAGAAAAAGTATTAGTTTACAAGAGATTATAGCTGCTAATAAAACAACAAAAAAAAAACATGAACAGTGGAAAAGTGTTGCAAATGTGTTGACAAAGATTTATTACATAAAACAGAAATAAATTCTATCGGTAAAATTTTTATTCTACAATTAGAACTATTTGAACTAATTGATGGAGAATTAAAAAAAAAGTTCATTCATTAATAATATAAAAAGTGTTCTATGGATACAATAAAAATCAAGGGTTACACTTACAAAGTAATAAGTGAAATATTATGTCACAGATCTTCAATTCATGAAGGTCTACCATACCAGTTTTATAAAAAAAAGGAAAAATATGGTATGAAGTGAATGATATGACTATCAGAAAAAAAAGCCCAGAAATTTAAAAAAATGATATTTGTTTGTTCTAGAAAGGCAATAAATTTTAATAATAACAATCAGTAATTCATAAAAAAAAATAATAATCTAACAAAACACAGTGATATCCAGAAAATTACAATGAAATTGTAAACCATACAGTAAGAGTCTCGCAGATATCATTTCTTCCGCTCAAAAAACAAAACTTTCTAAATATAAATAAAACTCTCTCTTTATTTGCTTAGCCTCCGGAACTACCGTAAGCTATTACTTCAGAGGATGAAGTATATGAATGTGAATGAAGTGTAGTCTTGTACAATCTCAGGTCGACCACTCCTTTGGTGGTTGGGTTAATTGAAACCCAACCACCAAAGAACACCAGTATCCACGATCTAGTATTCAAATCCATATAAAAATTTTTACCTTTACTAGGATTTGAACCTTAGAACTCTCGAATATAAATAAAACTGCTTTTAACAAAATGACACTGACATCAAAAAAGATAAGACACTACACTTCTATTATCAAAATCTATTATTTATTTAGAATTTTGTTTTAAAAAAATACATGTTAAATATGTGTAATACACAATAGATATACAATTATAAATAATAAACAATATTTAAGCATTTCATATAATATGCCAAAAAACAGAAAAATTTGTTACAATATTCTAACCGACTTGATTTCATTGTTTAATAAATGTTTTGTAACAAATTTTTCGTTTTTTTTTGTTATTATTTGCAATGCTTAAACATTTTTTATTATCAGCTATTTTATTTAACATGTATTTTTTTTTAAACAAAATTCTAAATTAATAACCGAATTTGATAATAGAAATGTAGTGTCTTATCTTTTTTGATGTCAGTATAATTTTGTTAAAAAACAGTTTTTTTTTTATATTGCAGAAATTTTTGTAGAAATGATATCTGTGAGACTTTTACCATACGATTTACAATTTCATTGTAATTTTTTTGGATAATATATTTTAGATCTCTATTTCACTTGTTTCAGAAAATATTTAAATTATTTTAATAAGCAGAATTTTTCAGCTGTAAATTTTCTTTAATAAAATATAAAAATTATTTTTTATAGCTGTACAATTTTGCACAGTTAAAGTCAAAAATGTATTCTAAAATTACAATTGATTTTTTCAGATCATAAAGCTATCCAATTTTACATTACATTCTTACTTAGAATTAAAATAAAATAAAGGAACAAGGATATAAATTCATTATAAAAGGTCTTTGAAAATTCTAAATGTACAATTAATTTTTTTAAAGGTGTTGTCCCTCCTCTTGGTACTTGCCATTGCAGGTATTACAGAGTTATTTTTATACTTAAATTTTATTATTGAATTACTGAACATTTTTCATTAAAATATATGAACTTAATTTATAAACATAAAGATTCCCTTCTATGAAGAGACAATGTAGATAATTAATTGGTTATTAACAGAAAGGGTGTATTAACTTGTTGTTATATACTCTCTACCTCAGACCCAGTTTTTCTTATGGTTGTAATACATATAAAATGTGTGGAGTAAAAAGTACACAAGTGAGGCTTAATTTCTCTGAGGGTAATGATGTTCTTTATGCAGCTGTTCTCAGTCTCTGTGACACTAAACAGAGTGAAAGTGCCGCTTGTAGACCAAACATTTCCTATTTTTCAGTAGGCTTAGTGTGCCTATGAGAAATGTACATTACGTTGAGTTAGGAAGAAAAGAGGAATCTATTTCACAACTCATTCTCTTTAGTAAGCATGGTACCATACTTATAAATACATAAAAGATGAAATTACAATTATTAAAAATATTCAGCAGAACAGTGATAACTTGTAACACTCAAAGCCTTTTGTCCATGAACATAATGATTACGTACATGTATAATAATTTAGGGCATCTCAATTTATATTTATTTTGAGAAAAGGGGTTTACATTCAGGTTTTTCCTATATTATCGTAAAATTTATTAGAACATAAAAGACAAATCATATCAAACTAATGTACATTATTAATTTTTTTTTTTTCATTTTATATCCAAATTATTTTAAACTTTAATTTGAATTAATAGATATTAAACTATTAATTTTCAAATCAATGGAACCTTTCTTCAATACATTTTGAAGTATGTATGTCTTGATACCAAAGATTTCTTAAAACCAAAAAGTCTTTGATCTTTTTACCAAAATTTTTTTAAAACTTTATCTAATGTTCAACAATCGTAGAATGTTGAATGTTTATCTGTTTCATAAAATATTTATTTATTTACCAAGAGTCCATTCAAAATCTGTAATCATATTTTTAATTTAATGAAATAGCACTTCTGAATATTTGTCTTATTAATACTGTTCAATGTTACATACTTGTCAGTTATTTAAGAAAAAATTTATATTAGCTGAATTTAAATTTAAACTAATTAAGTTACAAAAATAAAAATTAATTTTTAATTAAATAAATAGATTTTTTTAAATTAATTTAAATATTAAATTATAAAATAAAATTTTGAATTATATTATTTATATATTCATTTAGAATTAAATGACATTCACTACTAATTTACTTTTGCATAATGAATAAGTGATATGTCATTAAAAATTTTGAAAAAGTATTGTACCTTTGTTTGTATTGTAAGCATTCAGTTTATTTCAATGGTTTAACTTCATTTTGTATTAAAATAAATAAATTTTTTTTATATAATTAAAATTGAAGAGTAAATAATTCTTTTACAGTTGAGTTACACAATGTAACACATTTTATAGGAAATTTATTAGTAAAGAGACTATGTAAACAAACGTAGGTTCTATTTATTCTACAGTTTGATCTTATTTTACTATTTTCCAATTATGAATTATGCTTCCTGCCGAAAGATATTGTTTTCATTTTTTACACGTTTATATGTTTTTTTTTTTTTTTAATTTTTTGTTATCACAATCCATGAATAGGCAACAAAATTTATTGCGATTTGATGGCCTCTTTATGTAAAAATTGTAGCTGCTGATGTAAATGTTGAAAATATAGATTAAAAACTTAATTATTCCTTTTCTAAAACAAGATGTATCTAAAAAAAAGAAAATATCTATGTAAAGTAATTTTTTTTTTTGGAGAGGTGGTGAATATTAAATAAAAAGTTTTGATAATTCATGATGCTGAAAAAAAAACTTCTACTTTTATAAGAAAAATATTTTGCTAAAGCGCCCCAGTAAAGATTTGACATTTTATTTTTGTCGAGACATGCCCGCCCATTTATCTAGTTTTTCTAAAAATTTAAACTCCCCCTGTGCTACCTACCTACCAAATTTGAAGAAAATCATTCAAAATCATTCAAGAAAATCATTCATACATAATATGCACCATCATATGACAAAAACAAATTTTTTGGACTTGGGAGCATTGGATTAGAAATTTTGTTTGCAGATATATGCAATTTATTTAAATCTATTTTTTTAAGTACTTCCTTAAGATACAAAACTTAAAAAATAATTTTTTTTTAGATTTTTTTTTTTTAACCTATCTGTATACTTTCCTGTTATAGTTACAGCTTCTGTAACAGCATATATCGCTATAACTGGGGTTATAATCATTTACATATTTGTTTTTGATACATTGTTGTTAAATATGAATTGCTTTCTTTTCCCAATTTGATAAAATAATTGTATCATAGTGACAAAAAGATCTTCAGGAAGTTCATTTACATATATTTAGAAAAATAATTGGTTATTGAACTTATTTCTAATAAAAGTTTAAACTGGATTCATTTTTTTATAATGGTTTAAGGCATTTTTTAATTCAGTTCTATTGAATTAATTTAATGTAATTTAATGAAAATAACTCAGAAGTTACTAGGAAGTAGAACTAGAAGTTGATCATATTTTTAGGATGAAAGATTTTTGTCGCTTTTAAAATTGCTGGTATAAATAAAAAATATTAGATCATATAGAAGGCTTTGTATTACTAGCATAAACAAGGAATATATACAGGACAACGCAACAGAATCTAATTTTTAAAATCGCTTCATAAAAACAGAACATATCTACAATGACGTTAACTGTTATATTTAGCATATAAAATTAAAGATCATATTTATACTAAATATAGTTTATATAACACACTAAATTAAAAAAAATAATTAATTAAATTAAGAAAAAACCCTGATGAAACATATTACACAATTCTGTTTTTTATCTTTCTTATGACTGATGCAATAATGGTATTACCAATAACTTCACTGATTATGGTGCTGCCAATAATCTCTGAAAGTTTCTTTTGAAGAAAAGAACCTTTTAATCGATCAGATCTGGGCGCAATATGGAGATGTCCTGCATTGCAGGCCATAAGAGTTGAGGGATAGATTTTGAAAACTTTTCCAGGGTACAAAGATTTAAAAGACTTCCTTTAAAAAAAAGAAAGTCTAAAATGAATCTTTGAATAATACTGATCTGATAAAATTGATCTTTCTACATATTTGTTTAATTCCTTAAATATGCACACATTTTTTATCAATTAATACCTTCAAAATTTTGTATTTGTTTTTTTTTTGGATAATATAGAGTGTATCAAAACTGCACGGCAATCTCTCGGAAACGGATTCTATATCTAAAAATAAGAAAAAGTTTCCAATAAACATATGC